>WBNM01018895.1:10136-21770 GCA_013399055.1 Ramphastos sulfuratus | reverse complement strand
AAATACAACTGCAATACTTCCTTAACTTCTTCACACTAACAGGACTGCTTCAATTCCCTATTAAATTCTTAGAGCTCTTAAAATTTGATCTGTGATGTAAGTATTTTATGGAAAGTGAATCTTGGTGTTAGACTGCCACACTGGTTTAAAAATTGCTGATTCTTTACTTCTTCCAGCTGTGAAACCCATGCACTGGGCTGTCACTGGACACAGATGAAGAGAGTTCACTAAAAAACATTGAGCCAATAATTCACTGACATTTCTTGCTGTATTTGCCTAGCTCTATTAGTTCCTCAATCTCTAAGACCTTTTAAAACATGTGAAGTGAGACTGAGAAAATAAAATGAATCTGTTCTAATGGAGACGTTTGTCACCGAGGCAGATCAGCAAGCCTCAGGTTGAGGAACAGGCACTGGGAAACTGAGGGTGTTGGTGAAATAAGGTTAAAACCTATGATCATGAGAATTCATAAAGCTGAACCAGCCAAGGGGAGCTGATGCCCCAGACTTCATCCAACCCCGTTTGTCTGCTCAGTGATCTGGAGCAATGATGAAAGCTAAAGCACTGACAGTCTGAAACACACAGGTGCTGAACACCAGGAGCAGTTCTCCCCTGAAAAAAATGCCATGGGGAAGGCTTGAAAAACTGTGTGGCTACTTCAAATATTCATCAGCTACCCAAAGGTCAGAAAAATGTATACTGGGGCAACTAGACATTAGTCAAGCATTCACTGACCTTCAAACTTCAACAGGTGCTTGGCAAAAGGGAGATGTTATAGTCAGAGATGGTGAACTTGAGGCAGGGACATGTTTTCTGTTAGTGTAGAGGAGCCATCGTTGCTGATTGCTTTCTGTGATGCAATTTTAGACTTCTGTTAATTACAGTGTAAGTTGTATCTAGAGAAGCTGTTTCTTGCTTCAAAGTCAGTCATGGTATTTCTCATTGAAGAATATAGAATATGTGTTAATCACAACTGAATACTTAGGCATACTTGTATATATGGATGAAATGCCTTCCTCCTCTGCTTCTTATCTCTACCTACATCTGTTTCTACTCATTACTTTTTGGTCTTTTCAAGGACGTATGAAGTGGCTCCCCATGGAGGCTGAGGAATCTGTGTTAACATCTACCTTTCAAGGCAGAGTGTCTCCCATTTAACAGATCTCCAACTTTATATGAAATGCTTTTTGCACCCTCAAAAATATAGATATTGATATCTAGCAGTGTACAAATGGTTTGTTGTCAACAGTAGTGCTGTGAGAAAGTGATATGTTTTCATTCAAAGGGGAAAAAAACCCTAAATGGGCTAACCCCAATGGCATCCTGGGGTGCATCAAGAAAAGTGTGGCCAGCAGGTCTAGGGAGGTTCTTCTCCCCCTCTACTTTGCCCTGGTGAGACCACAGCTGCAATACTGTGTCCAGATTTGGGCTCCTCAGTTCAAGAGAGACAGGATCCTGCTAGAGAGAATCCAGTGAAGAGCTCTGAGGATACCTGGGCGACTTGAGCTCCTCTCCTATGGAGAGAGACAGAGAACCCTGGGGCTGTTTAGTCTGGAGAAGAGAAGACTGAGAGGAGATCTGATTAATGTCTATCAATATCTGAGCAGTGGGTGTCAAGTGGAGGGAGCCAATCTCTTTTCAATGGTCAGCAGCAGTAAGACAAAGAGCAATGTATACAAACCNTACTTTTTGGTCTTTTCAAGGACGTATGAAGTGGCTCCCCATGGAGGCTGAGGAATCTGTGTTAACATCTACCTTTCAAGGCAGAGTGTCTCCCATTTAACAGATCTCCAACTTTATATGAAATGCTTTTTGCACCCTCAAAAATATAGATATTGATATCTAGCAGTGTACAAATGGTTTGTTGTCAACAGTAGTGCTGTAAGTGATATGTTTTCATTCAAAGGGGAAAAAACACCTAAATGTGCTAACCTCAATGGCATCCTGGGGTGCATCAAGAAAAGTGTGGCCAGCAGGTCTAGGGAGGTTCTTCTCCCCCTCTACTTTGCCCTGGTGAGACCACAGCTGCAATACTGTGTCCAGATTTGGGCTCCTCAGTTCAAGAGAGACAGGAACCTGCTAGAGAGAATCCAGTGAAGAGCTGTGAGGATAACTGGGGGACTTGAGCATCTCTCCTATGGAGAGAGACAGAGAACCCTGGGGCTGTTTAGTCTGGAGAAGAGAAGACTGAGAGGAGATCTGATTAATGTCTATCAATATCTGAGCAGTGGGTGTCAAGTGGAGGGAGCCAATCTCTTTTCAATGGTCAGCAGCAGTAAGACAAAGAGCAATGTATACAAACCTGAAAATAGAAGGTTTCACCTCAACATGAGGAGAAACTTCTTTACAATGAGGGTGACAACTCTGGAGCAGGCTGCCCAGAGAGGCTGTGGAGTCTCCTTCTCTGGAGACTTTCAAAACCCACCTGGATGCATTCCTGTGTAGACTACCCTAAGGGATCCTGCATTGTCAGGGGGGTTGGACTCCATCTCTGGAGGTCCCTTTCCAACTTCTAATATTCTGTGATTCTGTGATTGCTGGGTGTACAGAATGCAACACTGTTTAGGAAATACTCATTCTACAGAGCCCAGTGCTCCAGCTTTCACTAACAGAGGACAAGAGCAATACATATTCATAGCTGTACCCAGAATTGCTGGCATTGGGCTGCTGCCACCCACATTGGCAGATAAGAATTCTTTTTCCTGAACTTTGTAATTTTTACATTTGGAGGAGCAGAGGAGACAAAAATCAGGCTTGCAGGATGGAAAAGAAAACTGGAAATATGTCTGCTAGTAGTGTGCAAACACTGCCATATTGCTTCAGTGGTATCAGCATAATGTGCACATTTCAGTTTTGCATTAGAGAAAACAGGCAATGGAGTAAAATTTTCAGGATGTAAGGTGGTGGGTGATAAGAAATTTGAGCAGACAGGTAAATAGGTAAAAAAAAAACAAACCAAACCAATCCAATATCTGGGTTTGAAACCAAAAAAGCACATGGATTTGATGATTATAAATGTCAAGAGGAAGGATGTCAAGTCTGGCTTGTTAAGTAGGAAATTAGAAATAATGGGAGCAAGACAATAGGCTGCAAGGAACCATAATCTCTAATGGTAGATTGTGCAAAGTGTGAAGTTTGCTGGTTAAGACTAATATAATTTTAAATGTTGTCATATTTTTGTATATTAGTAGACTCATGAAATAATGATGCTCCTTTGTCCCTTTTCTGTATGGTCTTGTGACCACCAACAATGACATTCAACATCCACTTGAGTAGAGGTACAGAGACACAGGAACCCTGATGACCTTCCCTCATTTCAGGAATTTAATCCATGGACTTTCTTCACTTGACTTTTGGGGAGATCTGTTGCACTGCAATGGCCTAAAGGGTAGCAGATGGATCTGTGTAGAGGGGACAGAGACTCAGAGTAGTCTCTGCCTTTCTTCCTTCTCCATACTCTTTCCAGGGACAGAAACCCACAGCAGTCCCTACCTTTCTGCCTTCTCCATGCTCTTTCCAGAAACACCTCACTAGCCCAGTCTTTGAAGCTTTTAACTCTTTAGAAAAAAGTCCCCAGCTACATTTCCACCTATTAAACTAATCATTATGCTTTTAAATGTATGGTGGAGCACAAAAATAGCTCAGATACTGCCTTCTTGTGGGAGCCCACAGAAAATTAATCTAGCCCAGCTCTGCCAAATGGACATAGAAAATTAGAAAAAGAAGCAGCAATGGTAAGAGTTGAGAAGGTGACAGTCTGGGAGGCAGGGCACAGCAGCCAGCCCTGCTGTGTGGTACTCTTGGGCACTCACTGCTGCAGCTGACTGGACAGCTGGGTAAGTAGATTTGGGAAATGTCATGTAATTATTTTTCCTTGATGAGCATAAAAGGTGTCTTTACCTTTCTCTCAAAGGTTATATTTGATGAGCTATAACAGCCTTCAAAGAGAGCAGTGGCTAAAAGAAAAGTAGCTATTTTCTTTTCCCTCTGCTTTCATACCTTTTTATTTTTTGTGAGGGTAAAGTATTATATTTTCCCAAGAAGGTAAGAAACATTGCAACTAAGAAATGCCACTTAGACAACCTCTTTATGTCCAGGATGTAGTCTGCATCCTTTCTTTCAACCTTCCATCCATTCATTCATTCAGGAGCTCGTCTCACTCTCTTTTCAAAGAAATAAATGTCTCTGTTTCATGGAGTCACTTTCAGTTCATTCCTCGTTTACTCTGATGTGTATGAAAAATTGGTTAGGTTACCTTAGACTGTGGGCTCAATATTGTGAATTCTTACTTTGAATTTCATACTGTAAAGCTATTTTTCTTTGTGTAATACATTTCCTGCAACACATTTGATCAACTTCTAAGATAGAGCATGCACTTTCACTTGGAGCTATGCAGCCTTCACAGTGCTGGAAAGGAAAGGACACACTGAGGCCACGTTTCAGTTTACCTAATTTATACAAATATTTTAGCCCCTGAAGTTGGTTGCTCTCTAGAAGGTCTTGTTTTTCTTCATTAGCTGTGAATGGATAACAATGCCTGTGTGGAGATGTCTGTGTGGTAGACATCTACATTAGGCAGGTAAATCCTGTCTTGGTACCTAAATATGAAAGAACAGTTCTGCTCCTTTTCTTCTAATGTCAAAGGCATTTAAGATCAGTGCTAGGACCAGTGCTGTTTAACATCTTTGTCAGTGACATGGACAGAGGAATTGAGTGCACCCTCAGCAAGTTTGCAGATGACACCAAGCTGTGTGGCACAGTCGACTTGCTAGAGGGCAGGGATCCATCCAGAGGGACCTGGACAGGCTGGAGAGGTGTGCCCAGGCCAACCTCATGACATTCAACAAGGCCAAGTGTCAGGTCCTGCACCTGGGTAGGCACAATCCCAAGCACAACTCCAGGTTGGGTGGGGAATGGNGATTCCAGAACAAAAGGTTGGATGTTTCATGAGGGAGTCTCACTGGCTTCAGAGATGGTCAGGTGTTGGAACAGGCTGCCCAGGAAGGTGGTGGAGTCACAGCACCTGAAGGCATTAAAAAAAAAAAAAAAGTAGATATGGCACTTTGAGACATGGTTTAATGGCCATGGGGGTGTTCTGTTGATGGTTGGACTCAGTTTTAGATGTCTTCTCCAACCAAAACAACTCTGTGATTCTATGATTCTGTGTTGGCTGAGATCTAAAAAAAGGAACAACTGGCAAAGGAAAAACGTACCAACAGTCTCCAAATAGAACATGAGTGCAATTAGGAAAGATCTTGAAACACAGTATGTGGTTAAATAAATCAGATATATTGTCATTGTAAGAACACTGCTGGGTTTTAAGTAGGCAGTGGTACAATGTGTGCATGAGGAACAGGAATGCTGATAGTGCCAATCCCTACATCCCCTTCTCTATCTGTGGCAGGCTGGTTTACTTCTAAACACAAAATACTGATGACTTAATTTCAGAAGATATTTCTTTCATATATATGAATTTGTGAGCTTTTAAGGCCTCAGCAAATGAAATCTATAACACCTGGCTGAGATCTATTTAATATAATCATAGAATCATAAAATGGTCCAGGCTGCTAGAGACCTCCAAAGGTCATCTACACCAGGCCCCCCCTGCAGTCAACAGGGAGATCCTCAACTAAATCAGGTTGCTCAGAGCAGGTCGTCAAGCTTCACCTTGAATAATATGTATGAGCTCCAGATTAAATTTGATATAATTACCAAACACTGAATAAAGCTGTAAAAAGATTTATTGCAGCAACAGGGAGTTATGTGGTAGGTCTGATGCAGAAAACAGAATTATAAAGTGTTAATGAAATAGGCATTTGAAACTGGAGTTGGAATGTGTAACTTACTTGATTCTTAAAGTATTCAATTAGTTTTGTGCTATAAACCAGGATAAATATGAGGCCAATGATTATGAGGATAACAGGTGGGGAAAGTGAATTAGTAAGCATTGTCAAGGCATAGAATCAAATGGATACAAATGGGACTGTACAGTTACAAGCCTCAAATTCTCTCTGTTATACCATATAGGACCAACTCATCAAAAGAGCAGAAGCTGCAGCTGCCACTGTGGGTGTTTCGCAAAATTTTCCTGCCACAAACCCACAAAAGTGAAGTCTTAACATTTTGATTAAAATAATCACAGGCTCACAGGCTCACAGGCTCACAGGACATTAGGGGTTGGAAGGGACCCAAAGAGATCATCAATTCCAACCTCCCTGCCAGAGCAGGACCAGACAATCCAGCTCAGGTCACACAGGAACACATCCAGACAGGCCTTGAAAGGCTCCAGAGAAGGAGACTCCACAACCTCTCTGGGGAGCCTGTGCCAGGGCTCTGGGACCCTTACAGTCAAGAAGTTCCCTCTTGTGTTGAGGTGGCACCTCCTGTGCTGCAGCTTCCATCCATTGCTCCTTGTCCTATCCCAGGGAGCAAGTGAGCAGAGCTTGTCCCCCTCTCCTGACCCCCAGCCCTCAGATATTTATAGACATTAAATCCCCTCTCAGTCTTCTCCAGACTAAGCAGCCCCAGGTCCCTCAGCTTCTCTTCATCAGGCAGTGCTCCAATCCCCTCATCATCCTCATAGTCCTCCACTGGGTTCTCTCCAGCAGATCCCTGTCCCTCTTCAACTGAGGAGCCCAAAACCGAATGCAGTACTCAAGATGATGTCTCACCAGGGCAGAGAAGCGCCAGAAGAGAACCTCCCTTGATCTGCTGGACACACTCTTCTTAATACATCCCAAGATCCCATTGGCCCTCTTGGCCACACTGCTGTCCCATGGGCAACTCGTAATCCACCAGGACACCCAGGTCCCTCTCCATGGGGCTGCTCTCAAGCAGATCACCTGTAGATTTTTTTTCCCCTGAAATACTTTCAATTGGAATACTCTTCCAAAATTTTATTTTTAATTTCTCTTGCTTTAAATTGATGTTAGAATTAGAATAGAATTCTTTTGAATCCAGAGAGTCTTTTCAGCTGAACTGTATCGAGTTAACATGCTTTACAGTGACAGAATCCTTTTTTTGTTTGTTTGTTTGTTTTGTTTTTTTTTAAACCATACATTTATTTACATGATGTGTCCTCCAGTGGAAAATAAGGATCTGAAAAAAAAAAAAAAAAGTCATGAAGAGAACTGCTTGAACCTTTGCTACAAGCAAAGCCACATGGCTTTAAGAGTACTGAAAAACAGCTGCAATTGCAGCCCTTCCTACTGGTTCACCTTGGCAGCCTGCTGAATGAGGCTGCTCTTTTCCTCTCTACAAAAAGGTAGAGGTGAGAAAATCTGTTACATTTCTGCACTTAAGGGTCAGAGACACATTAGGCAGTTCTAATTTCCTTAGGGAAAAGAAATCCTCAGAGACTGGAGAATTAGCTGTGTGTGAGCAGTGTTTGCAAGGCTGATAACACGACGCGGGGAGCTCTGACCTCCCGTGCGTGCTTTATTCCAGCAGATTTCAAATGTCCAAACTTTCCTAACAGTTCATCCTGAAACCAAAAAGGTTAAGATGGCTGTAAAAATGTAGCAGAAATGATGTTAAAACACATGATGTGAAAAGTGAGGCTTTCCTTTTTTCTCTCATCCCCTGTTAGAGTTTGACATACCTCAATAAAATAGTTGTCTTATGAGTAACCACTGCCTGCTATTTCTGAGAGAGCAAACTACATTATAGTAATGCAATTACCCTGGAGAGTGCTATCATTTGGAAATCTAATTCACACTCACTCAAATGAAATGTATTTTTATTTTGTGAAGCCCACATTGGAGATCTGTGCAATTTGAGCCTTACTGCCTTTATTTTTTTTTTTCTCTTAACAGCACCACCCACCTTTCTTCACATTGCTCAGAACACTTTGAACAACAAAATGATGTACTGTGCTTCTAAAACTATGCAAATGTGTACAGCCACCTCTGTTTTATGATAATTGGAGTGCAGGCTTTCAAAGGGAAAGAAAAATACCCATCACTTTCTACTTCAAAGTATGGAACATAAAAATCTGAACCGCATTGTATATTTTTATTAAATTCAAGTGGCAACTCCCCAGTGGGCAGGCAAGTTCCTAGTGAGCTTGTTTATGAAGGTTTTGTTGGTGTGCTTAAAATTAAAGTAGGACCAAAGTGACTTTTGTCTTCTGTGCTGGGCAGGTGATTTATCATAGGAGTGATAGATTCAGGTGACTGACCAAGCAGATGACCACGACAGCACTGAACTGGCATTTAATGGTGATAATAAATGACAAATAAAAAGGCATCGCTGAATTTTGGTGCAACTTGCTGATAAGAAATGTATCAAGCAGGCTGAACTTCACTCAACTCCTCAGTGCAAGGCAGCTGACAGCATTGGTTATTGACATATCCATCACAACACATTGGTTATTGACACATCCTTCACAAAACATTGGTTATTGACATATCCTTCACAGCTGTCAGCATGAAAGCAAAGTCAAACAATCTTCACAGACTACAGGGAACTATGCACAGCCTTCACTGCTGATTTTATTATCCTTTTCCTCCACCTTCTTCTCTTTCTCTTGTTCGTTTTAAGATTTTCTCAGTCATATCCTATCCAATTGCAAAATTCTAAGGGAAGAAGCTGTTAGGGTTTTATTTTCTTATGGCCTGCACCTTATTTATGGAAGAAAAAAATGCTTCTGTCTCCATTTTCAGCCACCACAGATTATTCCCTTATGAAACTCTACCATGCTATCACAGAATTATAGAACCATAGAACACATTGTGTTGGAAAGGACCTTTAAATGTCATTTAGTCCAATTCCCCTGCAGTAAACAGGGATATCCCCAACTAGATCAAGTTGTTCCAAGTCCCATTTAGCCTGACCTGGAATGCCTCCAGGGATGGGACCTCTATTGCCTCCTGAGCAAACTGTTCCAGTTTCCTATGACCCTTATAGAAAAGAATCTCTTCCTAGTATCTGATCTAAACCTACCCTTCCCTAGTTTAAAACCACTGCCCCTTCTCCTGGTGCTACATGCCCTTGTAAACTGTTCCTCCACAGCTTTCTTCTGGTCCCCCTTCAGGTACTGGAAGGCCACCATAAGGCTTTCCTAGAGCCTTCTCTTCTCCAGGCTGAACAGCCCAGACTCTCCCAGCCTGTTTTTGTAGGAGACATATCTATGGCTTTTGGACCGAAATTAGACTCAAACAGCTTCCATCAGAGAGCAGGAAAATTGCCTTTTGCTGGCCTGTGCTGTGCTCTGAGCCTTGCAGAACAATCTTTAGCATAATGTATTGGCTTAAGGTAATCAATTCCTTGAAAACAGCCATTGAACTACCTTCCACACGAGGACAACACTTGCAATGGGATGTTTTGCAGTAACTCACCTTGGCAGCAATTATGCTGAGGGGCTGCCAGCTCTCCACCTAGCCCTAACAGTCTCTCCCACCATGTATTACACCTCTCCTTGAACGGACAAAAACTGTGCCAGCTGCTCTCTCATAAAGGCTTCAGGGAAGGATTACTTGGTAATGTACACTTGAACTGCTTCTGGGTTAGAGGAGGGTTAATGTATTCTCTTCTGGGCTTATTTTCACATGGTTTTGAGGAGGTCAGCGTCCTGCCTTGCCTAATGGCAAAGCCATCAGTGTGCTTGTCAGAGCAAATCATGCAGCCCCTACAATCTAAAACACATGTGAGAAGGTGACTTTAGGTAAATTATCCTTTTCCTCCACCTTAAACTGGCAGAGGGAAGATTTAGACTGGATGTTAGGAGGAAGTTCTTTACAGTGAGGGTGGTGAGACACTGGAACAGGTTGCCCAGGGAGGTTGTGGCTGCTCCCTCTCTGGAGGTGTTCGAGGCCAGGTTGGACGAGGCCTTGAGTGTCCTGTACTAGTGGGAGGTGTCCCTGCCTATGGGAGGGGGTTGGAACTAGATGATCCTTAAGGTCCCTTCCAACCTTACCATTCTGTGATTCTATATTGGTTTCAGCAGAATATCAGTGATGGGTAGGTGACAGGACTTAAAAATTACATCTGCCTTCCCTGAAATCTGACTTTTCTAAAAGAGGGTTTCTAAGTCTTGCTGCCCTTTGGTAGCAGAATTGCCACGGAGCTTTGCAACGTGGTTAGTGCTGAGGTACAGCACCACTATCACTCATCAGTTACTTGCTCAAATGTTCATTTTTCACATTAGAATTTATATTGAAATGTCTGGCCACATTTTCACTCAACCAAATTTTGTGGCTTACGGTGCAGGTGCTCAAAGACAATGGCTGAGGCCCAAGGAGAAGTTTCCTTATGGAGAAGAAAAGCTGGTTGTAAACTTTCAAGCACTGTGTAGGAGCTAGCTATGTGCTCTTATGGCCAGGAGTGCCAATATCATTCTGGGGTGTATTAGAAAAGGTGTGGTTAGTAGGTCAAGAGAGGTTCTCCTGCCCCTCTACTCTACCCTGGTGAGACTGCATCTGGAGTACTGTGTCCAGTTTTGGGCCCTTCAGTTCAAGAGGGATACAGAACTGCTTGAGAGAGTCCAATACAGAGCCACAAAGATGATGAAGGGAATGGAAGAGCTCTGTTATGAGGAGAGACTGAGAGATAGGGCGAGGGAAAATGAAGAAAGAGAGAGAGAAATTATATCAACACCACAAGGTACTCTTCTGTCCTTAGTTGGAAGGAGGAAGGAGGAAGGAGGAAGGAAAAAAAGTCTCTTGTGCTTGGACTGGGAAGAGGGGAGAGATCATGCTGAGTTCAGTGTGGACTGTGATGTTTTTCCTCCTCTGAGCAGGCTCCAGTGTCTAATGTTTCCAGTGGAGTTCTTCTCTCAGAGCAGGCATAGCTTGGGACTTTTATCCAGTTCATTGTTTGCAGCTCCATCTGGCCCCACATCCTAGTCACTTTATAACCCATATGTGACTTCCAGGTGTGGTTTCCAGGGAGTCTTTCCTGTGTGCTTCCAGGAGTCAGTACCAGAGTGGCTTCTGCCCCTCTTTGCCTCCAATCTGTTCACTGCACTCACCCCCAGGCTTATCAGGCCAGGATGTGCTTATCTCTGTTGCATATTCCAGGGGGTCTTTCCACCACACCTCCTGGGCCTCTGCTGTCTTGGTGGGCAGAGGTGACAAGTCTTATCTTTGCTGAGACATTTCTCAGTTCTTAATGTAATCACCACCATCAGAAGGTGATTGACATTCAGGAGAGGATTCCTGCAGTTTGAGATTAAGGAAATGTTAACCTTCAGGCCACAGGCAAGTTCTTAGTGACTAAAATCTGTTTGCCTTTCCTTAGCTTTCTGATGTTTCTTCTAGAGGATGTTGGATCCACCCATTATGGCTCACCAGCAACACAAGATCAGTAGCTGGGACACAGGGTGGAATTAGTTACAATTGTTTAAAAGAATAATTATAAATAAATAAATGAAGTTCTGTGTTTGGTTTTAGTATATGATAAAGTATTTACAAACCATTAACTTGCCCCAGACATTTCTCCATTTAGTATTTAAGGCATTTCTTCAACAAAGTAATATTTGTCTGTCTGTCTCTCTATCCATCCACCCATCTTTCTCTCTTTCTCCATTATCTCTCTCATCTATGTATTTATCTATCCATCTATGTATGTATCCATCTATCATCTATTTATCTCTCCTTTCTTCCTTCCTTCCTTCCTTCCTTCCTTCCTTCCTTC
>WBNM01018892.1:0-55534 GCA_013399055.1 Ramphastos sulfuratus | reverse complement strand
TGGCACATAGCAAAAGAAGTGTGACCAGCAGGATAAGCGAGGAGATTCTTGCCTGATACTCTGCTCTCATGAGACCCCCACCTGGAATACTGCATCCAGTTCTGAAGCCCCCACCACAAGAAGGACATTGAACTGTTGGAGAGTTGGAGAGTTCTAGGGGAGGGCCATGAAGATGATCAGGGGCCTGGAGCATCTCTGTGTAGAAACAGGCTGCAAGATTTGGGGCTGTTCAGCCTGGAGAAGAGAAGGCTTTGAGGAGACCTTACAGCAGCCTTCCAGTACCTGAAGTGGGGCCTACAAGAAAGCTGGGGAAGGAGTTTTTACAAAGGCTTGTAATGAAAGCATGAGAGTAAATTTAGAGTGGATATTAGGAAGAAATTCTTTACAGTGAGGGTGGTGAGATGCTGGGACAGGCTGCCCAAGGAGGTTGTGGCTGCTCCCTCCCTGGAGGTATTCAGAGCCAGATGGACGGGGCCTTGACCAACCTGGTCTAGAGGAAGTTGTCCCTACCCATGAGAACTAAATAATCTTGAAGGCCTCTTCCAACCCAAACCATTCTATGATTGTTTTATGAACTGGTGAAAGCTTTTTATTTGCTAACAATTTCTGTGTTCTTGTTGTTTTCTATGCACAGTGCTTTGTATCTCTCAATGAAAGATCCTGAAAAGGGAATAAAGGAGTTGAAGCTGGAAAAAGATAAAAAAGTGTTCAATCACTACTTTATGTAGTCTAGTGAAAGGTGTCCCTGCCCATGGCAGGGAGTTGGAACTAGATGATCTTTAAGGTCCCTTCCAACCTAAACCATTCTATGATTCTATGATAGAGCTGCTGCTGATTTTAACTTTTGCTGGCAAATTCCACACAGCTGAAATTCTGAAGTGCCCAGCCTCTGCAGGCTGACATTGGGTCTAAGTTTGTCTTAATATTTATAGAGATGTGGCCAGCCTGAAGGGGGAAAATACCCAACCCACATCATGTTGCTCAGCTGCGGATTTGCAAGGGAAAAAAAGGTCACAGTCACCTTTTAGTAGTAGTGGAACGCATCTGTAGCCTAGAAAACCTTTATGGGCTTGGTAGGGAGATGATAAATCCATCCTTTGGCTACACCTTATGATAACTAGCTAGCTAAACACACTAGAAACAATGGAATGAATGACTGGATTCCCCCAAAATGAGAAAAGACCTCTTAAAAGTAGTTATAAGCCGAAAAAAATAACATCAACCTGAAAAAAAAAAGCCACAAAGTTCACACTGATCTCATTTTCATCTAGTAATTTTTTGGGTGGAAAATCTGGATCTAATTACTCAGGCAAGAGCGTTTCCACTTCCTCTAAAACATAGTTCCCCCAACTGTAATTTGTTCCACAGTTGTAGTAGAATAAATATACCAGGTTCTGGCTCAGCAGGCATCTAAAAATGACAGGCTACTGAGCAAGCAACCAGCATGGCTTTGTGAGGGCAAATAAAGCCAAAGAGCAAAGTAAAAGAACAGAAAGCAGTGAACCTACAGCAAGGAAATCCAAACAGTGAGTCCATTGGACCCCACACTTGTAAATAACACATTTATGAACAACCCTAACATGCACCTTCCACCTTGTTGCCAACAAGAAAAATTCTGACAGTCTGAAATCATGTAGAAATATCACTGACAAACTTCAAACTTACAAAGCATTTGTTATCAAAAATCCATGTCAGGCATTTTTTATCTGACATTGTTCACATTTTCCAGCTTTTCTATTATGCAGTAAAGAGCTACATCCACAAAAAATCTATGCATGGTGCGTGTGGAAAGCAAACAGCTCTCTCTAAACCCATCTCCAAGAATCATGCTCACATATCAGCTTAACAGAATGAAGCATCAAAGCACTAAACCAAGCTTTTACCAAAGGAGAAAAAAAAAAAAATCAGCATTCTCAAAGATGAAGAGCTGAGAAATAGTGAAATGGTAAAAATAAAATAAAATAAAATTAAATTAAATTAAATTAAAAAAAATAAATAAATAAAAGAGTTTTCATTTCCAGTACACAGACTGGGAAAGCTCTTTTTCTTCACTTCAGTTTTTAGAAAGCTAGGTGACTAAGATAGACATCCAGGCTTCCTCTGAATTTGGTGAAAAGGTTGTCTCCAGTCCTAGAAGTGACCAAGTCTGTCTTTGATGATGCACATCTGTTTGTGCTTTTGACAAAATCAGACCATCAGACTGAACTGAATTCCAACATTTTAGATAGTTCAAGTTAGGACAAATTAATCCAACCACAAGCAGCCATACACAATAATGCCATCCCCAGGAAAGCTTTGGGGAGAACAGAGAAAGTCCAAGTATAGCAGAATTAGCACCACATTAAGCAGTGATGAAACTTCAGATCAAGAGCAGTGAAGAGTAGTGTTTGCAGTTTGAAATAAAAGCTCTAAATGCATTTAACAAATCCAGGATTGCTTCCCTTCCCCTCAGCATGTGCTTTTTGCAGTTGATGTACTGAAGACATGCATTGGTGATAGGCCCTGAGGTTTCAAGCTCAGAATGCAGAATACCTAAGCTGAAATCTAACCAGATGAATAGAAAAGTCTGCTCATTGCTCAATAGTCCCTGCTCTAAACTGGGATCATGTGAGTGAGTCTGGTCTTAAAATTGACCTCATGAGAACTATCTCATTTTTCACTCTACCAAACTCTTGTCCTAAAAATGTACTTTAATTTCTAGGCATACAAAGTAAATGTACATAGAGCACTAAGAACCACAACAATTCCCTTAAGTGGAAGAACCAGCTTGGGGGAGGTAGAACCAGCCCGGGGGAGGTAGAACCAGCCCGGGGGAGGTAGAACCAGCCCAGGGGAGGTAGAACCAGTCTGGGGGAGGTAGAACTTAAAAGCAGGTAGAATTTCAGGTAAGCAGAACTTAATACAGAATTTATGTTTTGGCACTGTAGCCTTCCAGTATCTGAAGGAGGCCTACAGGAAGGCTGGGGAGGGATTATTTACAAGGTCTTGCAATGACAGGACATGGGGCAATGGGTTTAAACTAGAAGAGGAGAGATTTAAACTGGATGTTAGGAGGAAGTTCTTTTACAGTGAGGGTGGTGAGACACTGGAACAGGTTGCTCAGGGAGGTTGTGGCTGCTCCCTCCCTGGAGCTGTTCAAGGCCAGGTTGGACGAGGCCTTGAGTGATCTGTACTAGTGGGAGGTGTCCCTGCCTATGGCAGGAGGTTGGAACTAGATGATCCTCGAGGTCTCTTCCAACCTTACCATTCTATGATTCTATATAGCCAATGAAAAGGCATGATGGAATGCAGAGACACTGGATTCAGCAGTGTAGGAAAACTGTAAGATACCAAAATCAAGACACTACCTTTTCAAGGAATACATGTAGAAGCTTAGGTTTAATCATATTGGGCAGTAAGAACAAATTTTAAGTACAAACCAGAGCAATGATAGCATTGCTCAAATGAAGAAGCACATTCCAGTTTCAATTGCCTGAACAGTGCAAATTTTAAGAGAAAATATGGCTCCAGGGCTGTTGGTCAATGGACTTGCAGAACAGTCTCACCAACTAAATGAGGAGGATCTGTTCTAATACTTGCTGAAGTCAATTTGACTGCTTCCATTGATGTCAGCAAACTGCATCAGATCTTACTTATGGAAAGATGCTTTGGGTGCCTCAAGCACCAGGTCTGAGATCCTTCCTTTTTTCTCTATTCTCCCTCAGAAAAGGCCCCAGCAACTAAAATGAAAGCTAATGTAAAACTTATGATAAAACCTCATAATGTGAAATGAAGCATCACTTAAACTCACTGCAGCCAGAGGAATGATCCTCAAAGACTTCACTTCCCTTCAGTACAGATGCAATGCATCTTCTTCAAACTGGTACACCTCCAAGCAACCTTTTGGACAGGAGAGGATCTCGGCAGACATCAGGTGCTTCAGACCACTCTGCCCACTTTGTTGAATGAACATAACCTGGTGAATCATCTTTTCAAAATTCTTTTTCTGTCTGGATGCATTCCTGTGTGACCTGCTCTAGGTGATCTTGATTTGGCAGCGGGGTTGGACCCGATGCTCTCTGGAGGTCCCGTCCAATCCCTACCACTCTATGATTGTTAAATGTGTTACTGACACTTCCAAGCAACTACTGTAGACTGATACTGATGTCAGTGCCTCTGTGAGAGTTAAAAGAAAATAACGCCAACCACCACCACCACCACCAAAATAAACCACCCCTAAAACTGTTTGGAAAGGAATTCTTTGTGAGAAAAACTTAATTTCTGTCATTGTAGTGTAGGGTCTGTGATAGTGGTGAATGCAGTACCCTACTCCCAGTGTATAGAGCACAGAGTGCTATGTTGAGGCTTGTTAGTTAATGTCAGAACGTGGTTTTAAATCAGCACACCAAATGTGTGCAGAGTCTTAACTTCTGTCCCTTTATTTTGTTATTTAATGTTCCTGCCTCGTGCTCCACCTTTCAAGGTTTGCAAAAGATGTAGAGCCAAGTGCTCCCAGTTAGCACTTAGGCAATGCACACAACCATGCTGGCTGGAGCAGGTCAGATATGAAGCTACAGGCATTAAGGATTGCTGGCTGAAGTAGGTGGTCAGATATGAAGCTACAGGCATTAAGGATTGCTGACTGAAGCAGAAGGTCAGATACAAAGCTACAGGTATTAAGGATTGCTGGCTGAAGCAGAAGGTCAGATATGAAGCTACAGGCATTAAGGATTGCTGGCTGAAGTAGAAGGTCAGATACAAAGCTACAGGTATTAAGGATTGCTGGCTGAAGCAGAAGGTCAGATATGAAGCTACAGGCATTAAGGATTGCTGGCTGAAGTAGAAGGTCAGATACAAAGCCACAGGCATTAAGGATTGCCCAGCCATGCCCAAGGGTGACCCAGGAAGGAGCTGTTAGCAATAAGGAAGTGTAAATAGGCTTGACCAGTAGTCAGTCTCAAACTCTTCTGAATCAGTTGGACAATCACCTTTGCCAGGTCAGGAATTAAAAAAAACTATGATGGGCACAGGGTAGGAATGCATGATCATGCAATTTTCCTTCCAGACATTTATAATACAGTCTCCTGCAGACAACTCCTAATATCTAAAGACAAGAAGAGCAGGTAGCTCTGGATGATTTTGTTAAACCTCATACAACTGACCTTGGCCCATTGACCCAGCCTGTCCAGATCCCTTTGCAGTCTTCCTACCCTTAGGCAGATCAACACTCCCACTCAATTTAGTGTAATCTTCAAACTTACTAAGGGTGCCTTCAATCCCCTTTTCCAGATCATTGATAAAGATATTAAAGAGAAATGGCTCCAGTACTGAGCCCTGGGAAACACCACTAGAGACTTGCTACTGAGATCCCAAATGTGTAGGCAACATTTAACTGATGAACTTTCTCTAAATGAGTTTCAGATTTTGCTCTCTCTTCATCTGAGTGTAGAACTGACTCTTAGTCACTTGCAAAAGCCTTACAAGTAACAATGTCATACAGATTACATAAATGTGAAGTGTGTGGGGTTGGGTAGTTACCAAATGGCAATAAAAAAGTTTGTAATTACAGCTTTAATTGTGTCACAGCATTTACCTCCTTCCAATCTCAGCAAGCCAGTTCTTCTTTGACAAGAAAGAAATGCTTCCACTGCTCATGAAAGTTGCCCACACCTTTATCCTGCGGCAGCTACAGTTACATTCAACACAGCAGTCACACCATTCAGCTGCTAAGTGTCCCCACAAAAATCTAATCTAGTTCTGCTCCCTGACAGACTCAGATTTAGCAAAATAAAATAAAAAATAATCACTTTCTGAATTGCTCCTCTTGAAGTATCCTGCATTTTTCCTGAGCAGTCACACCTTTCAAGTACTACACAAGTGCAAGCCTGCATGTGACCTTCTGAATCAAGTGAGAGTCCCCATGAGGTGTAAGTAATTTGTGACCACTGGCCTTTGGCCCCTTCAGTGCCCCTACGAGTTTAAGTCCACTGTCAATGATTGTTATATAAAAAAAGAAAGTACTCACCATTCTTTTGCCAAAGTCTTGGCAGGGGCTGTTGATAGAGCTTCCTTTGAGTGGGACCATCCCTTTGGGGCTGTTGTCAGCCTTCCGCTTGTAGAATTCAAGTCCATCTTCTAAGAGCACAACCCACATTGGCTTCCAGGTATTAAACATGCTGCCCTGCATCAATATATCACTGTGTATATTATGTTC
This sequence comes from Ramphastos sulfuratus, assembly GCA_013399055.1. Taxonomy (NCBI): domain Eukaryota; kingdom Metazoa; phylum Chordata; class Aves; order Piciformes; family Ramphastidae; genus Ramphastos; species Ramphastos sulfuratus. Next base: position 49,341 of record WBNM01018892.1, on the reverse strand, counting down.
ATGATAGCCACTGAAGATATGACCTTCCAGAGAGTGACTGACACTACAGTGACTATAGTTAGGGCCTCAGCTGGAATGTACTACAAGCATCTTACTATGCAGTTAAAAATCACTCTTGTTATTCTTCTGACTACCCATTGATTTCCCCTTGTAGTCACCCCAGCCATGAGTTTTCCAAAATCACACAGCCTATTCCTGCAGATGTTTATTGTCAGTATCAGTTAGTCAACAAGATGACATACTGGCAATATTATGAACAGTCCTCAACTACCTGAAGGGACATTGTGGAGAGGCTGGTGCTGGTCTCTTCTCACAGGTAACTGGAGACAGAAGGAGGGGGAATGGCCTCAAGCTGAGACTGGGGACTTTTAGATTGGACATTAGGAAAATGTTTTTCATGGAGAGAGTGGTCAGGCACTGAAATGAGCTGCCCAGGGAGATGGTTGAGTCACCAACCCTGGATGTGTTTAAGAGTCGTTTGGATGTGGTGCTTAGGGATATGGTTTAAGGTGAATCTTGTAGAGTAGGGTTATAAGTTGGACTTGGTGATCCTGAGGGGCTTTTCTGACCTGGATGTTTCTGTGATTCTGTGACTTCTGTGAGGGTGTGAGCTAGCACAGTTGTATTGCCTCATTAACTTGGGCATCCTATGCTGTGCTTAGGACTAGATGCCACAAGACAGCTGCTGAGGCCTGGCAAACAAAGCACACACCTCAGAGGAGTTGTAGACAATCTAAGAACAAACTGTAAGATTAAGGGCCCAAGGCTGTAAACCTCCAACTGCTGTGGTGAGGAACTGAGGTGCCTCATTTTAAAAGCTTTTACTTCCTATTCTTGAAACACAGCTGTTAGATGCAAGAAATAAAAAATAAAAAAATAAAGAGAGAGCCAAACTCTACATGCAGTGGAACACGAAGCAAAACTCTTAGGGACTAAGAGAGGAACCACTTAGTCCTCTGTGTCAAGTATGATTAACTCCTAGAATTACTAAGACTGTTGCACTCCATGCTGGGTGACCTCTCTGGTCCTGCCTGCACCCAGATTCAAAATCTGGCCACAATCCCCAATAGCCAAGTGACTTACTGCTCATCAAAGGAACATTTAGATATGCTGAATACCAACAGCTCTTCTGAAGAGTTACCAAAGCACAGCCAGCATTTGTAGGCTCCAAATCAGAATGCCATGCTTCAAAAATAGTATTTTTCTTTGCTCTTTCTGTCACAGACAGACTTAAATTTATCCCCCCACTCTTCTGCAGTCTTCATTGGAAGGAATGGTACCTACCTACCCTCATTACCTGGGAGGTTTCTGGAAACCCAACTACACAAGAAACCACAACAAAGTTTCATCTGGGTACTACACGTGGGTTGACTGCAGTTTTCTTTTTAAATGTCTTTTAATAGCCCTTGGTTTCACTTTACAGGCATAAAGGAGAAGAGAAGAATACATAATTAGCAGGTGAAGTTAATCAGAAGGATGCTTGTCCTTGCTGGAAGCTCTAGTTGTGGAAATCCCAGCAGCCTGACTGATTTATCAAACACCTAGTACTCATCTGATGAGTAACTTCTGCTTCTTTTGCCCTCTAGCCCTTACTCTATCATACTGTTTCTCCTCACCACCAAGATGAGCTCACTTCTGTAAAAAACAGAGCCACCTTCAAGACTGTTCTAGGAAACTGGCCCAATTCCCACTTCCCCAGTGCCATTGCAGCAACATCCAGTAGCAGCTTCAACACAGAGAGACTTTTTGGGGACCTAGCACCCACAGGAATGTGAGAAACTCACACTGGCACATTTGTATGTATCTTCTCCCTGGCATACCCAGCCAGGCACAGTTTGGGATGGTCTGTGTCTAAGTTCCCAGCCATTTTCCCATCAGAGAAACACAAATCATGAGCCTCTCTGCTCTATACTTCGGGCCAGAGTTCTGCAGTCTGCACAGCAGGAATTTGGCTCTCCCCTCCTTCATGAAAGTATCACTTCAGCTTTGTGATTACTTTATCATATAATCATAGAATTGCTTTGGTTGGAAAATACCTTTAAGTTCACCATCAAGCCAACACCACAATGGCCATAAAACCATGGTCCAAACTGCCATGTCCACATGTTTCTTGAATACCACCAGGGACAGTGATTCCACCACCACTCTGGGTAGCCTGTTCCAGTGACTGACCACTCATTCAGTAGACAAATTTTTCCTAATACCCAACCTAAACCTCCCCTGGCAGAGTTTCAGGCCATTTCCTCTCAATTTGTCACCTGAGACAAGGAAAGAGACCAACCCCCACCTCACTTCAACTTCCATTCAGGGAGTTGCAGAGAGGAACGAGGTCTCCCCTCAGCCTCCTCTTCTTCAGATCAAACAACTCCAGTTTCCTCAGCTGCTCCTCACAAAACGTGTTCTCCAGACCCTTGACTGGCTTTGTTGTCCTTCTCTGGACACGCTCCAGCACCTCAATGCCTTGCCTGCAATGAAGGGCCCAAAAGTGAACCCATTATTCAAGGTGCAGCCTCAGCACTGCCGAGTACAGGGACACGATCACTACCCTACTCCTGCTGGCCACACTATTCCTTATAGAGGCCGGGATGCTGTGGGCACACACTGGCTGACAACCAGCACCTTTGCCAAGATCCCACTAAGGGTCCATCAGTTTACTTAATAAAAACACAAGCATTTTGATCCAAAGGTACATCTGAGATGTGTGCAAAATGCCTTAGGTAGCACTCTGATAACATACAACTGCTAGTAAGTACCCCTGTAATCATTAACGCCATGATAGTTCACGGCAAAAGGAATTCTGCTCTCTTGCCTTTCTTTTTTGAAGGAAAAAAAAAAAAAACCAAAAAACCCCACCAAATCTTTTTTAATAACTGAAAGCAAAGTATGTTTCTCTACACCTCCCCACCCTGTTTGGAGTTAGCTACTTCCTGACTGCCCACTTACCTTCTTAACCAAGTAGCCCTCCCTTATGCGCATTGGCTCGCGCTCCATGATCTCGGGCAATCCTGCTCTCAGGTCTACCAGCACTGGCAGTAAAGTTCCTCTGGCAGCAGGGTCTGTGTGCTGGTGTTTTAACACTACAGATGTGTCATTACACAAGTTCCTTTGGCTGCTAATCACATGAAAACAAGCCTATTTCCTCTTACAGAGTGAGAGATAGGGAAACACAGAAGCACACATGTATTTATAGTTTGCCTCTGACAGAGCAAATAACAGCCTGAAGAAACGCTCTGCTGTGTCAAACACAGCCAGCCCTGATGACCGAGTTCTGTGAAATTAAATAGGTATTCCAGTGCTCAGCCCCTGGGAATCAGTGACCAGAAGGACAAGTGAGGTAATTCTCCCCCTCTGCTCTGCTGAGACCCTACCTGGAGTACTGCACCCAGTTCTGGGGCCAGCTGCATAAGGACATCAGACTGTTGGAGTGGGTCTGGAGGAGGGCCACAGAGATGATGAGAGGACTGGAGTGTGTCCCATATGGGGTTAGGCTAAGGGAGTTGGGAGTTCTTCAGCCTGGAGAAGAAAAGGCTGTGGGGATACTTCATAGCAGCCTTCCAGTACCTGAACGAGAGACTACAAGAGAGCTGGGGAAGGACTATTTACAAAGTGATAGGAAGAGGGGAAATGGATTGAAGCTTGAGGAGGGCAGATTTAGACCGGAGATTAGGAAGAAATTCTTTACAGTGAGGGTGGTGAGATGCTGGAACAGGTTGCCCAGGCAGGTTGCAGATGTCCCCTCCCTGGAAGTGTTTAAGACCAGGCTGGACAAGGCATTGAACACCCTGGGGTAGTGGGAGGTGTCCCTACCCACAGCAGGGACTTGGAACTAGATGAGCTTTAAGGTCCCCTTCAACCCAAACCATTCTATGATTCTACGATCTGCAAATCTGTGAACTCTGGCACGACAACAAATAGAGTGGTGGAGCACGTTGCTACTTGGATCCCATGACAGGCATCCAACCCCCTGCTTCTGTCACTTCACCTTACCCTCTGACTGGCAGTGGGTGAGCACTTGGGACGTGGCAGCATGCTGGTTAATGACCATGCGCCCTCTGCTGATACAAGAAATCTGTTTACCAGACTTGATCCGGTTTGGGAGATCTGCTGAGGCCTCCCAAAGTGATCAGCTGTCCAATAGGCATAAATGGCTTAGACTAGCACATTGCATAAAGCATTGCAGAATGCCAGTTTCTATGAGCATCTTTCCCTTGCTGCAGGGCTCATTTGGTTGTAGCTGCTAAAAGATAAGGCAAAACCAATTTATTTTTCCAAAGCTGGTATATGCCATAGTCACAATTCTTCTTCATATGGAAGGAAGCGTGGTGGTATATCAGAGGCAATATGGAGGCTGCTGCATTGCTCAGAATGAAATGTTCTCCTGTGCACAAAACTCCAAACAATTTCTACATCTGAGCCCATGCAGGCAAGGGTAGAGTCTAAGCTCTACCCTTAGAGCCAGTAGATTGAGAGAGGTGATTCTGTTGCTTTACTCTGCTCTCATGAAACCTCACCTGGACTACTGTGTCCAGCTCTGGGGCCCCTAGCAAAAGAACACTGAACTGTTACAGCAGGTCCAGAGGACAGACAAAGATCATCAGAGGGTAGGAGTGCCTCCCCTATGGAAACAGGCTGTGACAGTTTGGGCTGTTCAGACTGGAGAAGAAAAGGTTTGGAGAAGCCTTATAGCAGCCTTCCAGTCCCTGAAGGGGGCTACATTAGAGCTGCAGAGGAACTTTTTACAAGGGCTTGTAGTGATAGGATGAGGGGGAATGGATTTAAGCTGGAAGAGGGTAGATTTAGCTTGGACATTAGGAAGAAGTTCTTCATAATGAGGGTAGTGAAATACTGGAACAGGTTGCTCAGACATGTGGTTAAAGCCCCATCCCTAGAGACAGTCACATTCAAGTTCAAGCTTTGTGGCCTTGTGCAACCTGATCTAGTTGGAGGTGTCCTTGCTCACTGCAGGGTGGTTGGAAAAGGTGACCTTTGTGGGTCACATCCTGCCTGATGCATTTTGTGATTCTGTGAGCCCTGGGTTAGCCTCGCACTTCTGCAACTTGTAAAGATCCCCGAAGAAGGACTTTGTCCACAGCTAGAAACTCCTGATCTCCATTGGGCAATTTGTCTCAACCTTTACCTGGAAGTATACAGAGTTCTGGGAAGTACACAGAGTTCTGAGAAAGTTTGAGATAGAGGATGAGAAGGCTAGAAAAGCCCTCAGAGACTTTCTTTAGCCATTCCTCACTCATGCCTATTCAATGGTTCTCCTACAGATGAGACTCTACTCTCTCCCTGCTTACCTTCTCTGTATGAGTTCCTCTTCACTGTCTGACTTGAGATTTACCTTTCCAGATCTTTCCCAATTAGCTGATGCTTAAATTACTACTCCAGCATCCTCTTCAGAGGACTGTCACAGGATCACAGACTGCTTTACATTTGAAGGGACCTTTCAAAGTCATCTAGACCAATTCCCCCTTCAGTGAGCAGGGTCATCTTCAATTCAAGCAGGTTGCTCAGAGCAACAAACAACATGACTTGGAATGGTTCCACGAATGGAGCAGCTACCACCTCTCTGGGCAGCCTGGGTCTTCAGGCTCTACAGTTTGCAATGTGTTCTGCCCAGAGCACACCTTTATGTGATTATTTTATGCATTATTAGGCTGTCTGGGTTCTGTTCCTAGAACCTACAACGTCTTGGTACATTGTTCCTTTGCTCATGTAAATCACGAAGGTGAACCTGCCTTGGTTCTCTCCAGAGATTCCTTCCAACCCCTACCATACTGTGATGCTGTTATGAGACTCTGATTGCTATTAAAGGCCCTAGTTGTTGAGGCCAAGACAATCATCCATTAGGCAGATTGCATGTCAAAGATTCAATCCATGCTTTCCAATCCTCTGGCTGTCAAGTGTACTTGGCATCAGCCAAAAGAGAGACAGAAACTCACACATAGCTAATAAAAGCTTCATGCTCCTTGGAAATTGAGCTGAAAGTAAAAACTTGTCACTAAAAAGGGATCAAAAAGCTGTGTTATGTTTACAGTAAAGAATCTGCCTACCAGTCCCAAGGCCTGGAGTAAACTGAGGATGCATTCCAAAGCTCAGGTGATCCAACTGAACTTCTGTGTTGTATTTCTGTGATGGCTCCTTTCATCTCCCATGAGCTTCTGAATCATGCTTGATGGACTCACAAGCTTCCAAGACTCCCTCTGTATAAAATCTTATTTTTGTTGTTGTTGCTTGTAATTCCTTTTGTTTTAAGAAGGTGAATAATTCCCTTCCCTTCTATTTCAGTGGTTCCAGCTTCCCTATATGGGGAAAGTACACTTTTTCCCCCCACTTGGATTTGAAAATCCAAAATACAGGTCACAGACAATGTCAACTCAAATGAAAGACCTTTCACTGCACAGGTGGAAGCCAAACTATGCTTTTATTAGTTGCCTTGCAGCCATAATGCTACAGAACCCAAGGTGAGCATGAGAGACCAAGAATTGGCTCAGAGTTAGCTCTTCCTTCTATCTGCCCTGCTGCCCCTCACACCTGAGGAAAGGAAATCCCTTCCCCAGCTGGATGGGCTTGTGGGGAACAACAACAAAACAATCTGCCAGTGTTTTCCTCCCTGCAAGCAGCCTTTCCACAGGTTTTCCTGCTCACCTGCTCCTGCTGATTCAGTGTTTGTGCTGAGTCAGGATGACAGGGCCCTACACAATAAATTTATGATACGCAAAGTCCAGGGACAGATCCTCTTCAGCAGAACATCTACATAACCTTACACTAAAAACTGGTTTAACATGAACTTTTAGATAAGCATGCTGACTCCACAATTTCACCAAAGCTCAGCTTCTCATTTACCCTTGAGGGCAGGAAATGCAATTCTAGACACAGTGGCACCAAGCCAATGACTCCGGAATTTACCATTAGCTACTTAAGCAACTCAGTGTCAAAGCATCAAATTACCTCTATCCAATGCTAGCTGGAAGCAACTATTTCTACTGAACTTTGTTGCTCTATATTATTCCCATTTCATCTTCAAAGCCCAGCTGTTCTTTGCCCTTAACACCTCACCTATCTGGAACAAATCTTTTAACACTGAGGTTTGGTTTCACTTATCACACCTCACCAGAGAGGAATCAGCACTTCATCTTCCTCCAGGCAGAAATGTCCTGATTAGCTAAACCATTCAGAAGCAGCAAAATGGTCCTTAACCATACAGTAGCCATGGCAGGTGGGAAGAACAGGCTGGACTGTTGACTCATGTCTTCCTTGTGCAGCCATTCTTAAAAAGCAGCACCAGGCATAACAGAGAGGAAGAGCTAGAGAAAACAGCCTCGGGTTATGCCAGGGGAGGTTTAGGTTGGACATTATGGACAATTTCTTCCTCAAAAGGGTTGTCAAGCCCTGGGCCACACTGCTCAGGGGAGTGGTAGAGTCCCCATGCCTGGAGAGTTTTAAAAGCTGTGTACATGTGGTGCTGAGGGATGTGGTTTAGGGGTGGACTTGGCAGTGCTGAGTTGGACTTGATAATCTTAAGAGTCTTTTCCAACCAAAATGATTCTGTGGTTCTAGCTCTCCACAGAGGGGAGGACAGAACTTTGTCTGGCAGAAGGAGAAAGTAAGCTGCTTTGTGGAAACCTGCTGGAACTTCCCCTGTTCTGCCCAATTCTGTCTGAAGCAGGTAAAGCTGCATGATGCTGGATTAGCAACATTTACCACAACTGCACCATCTGCCACAGAGCTGGGTATCTTAGCTTAGTTTACTGGTCAGTGCGGGAGGCCTTGCTGCTGCCTCTCCTCAGAAAATTCTGAGGTTTTCCTCCACTCCCATAAGCATTAAAAAAAAAAAATTATATACATATCTCATTATGAACCACACTTGTCTGAGCAGGGGAACTGGCTGAGAGATGGCTGGGCAAATTGGAAGCACATCTTTGCAAATAAAGGTGTCAGCTGCAAGGAAGACAGGTGGTTTTCAGCTTGTTACATCAGCTTCACTGCTCGCTCTACTAGCCCTCGCTTAGCTGTTCTTCAAGCATGCTTGCTGCACTGTAAAGGCCATAAGCCCACTCCATCTGTAGCAGAGCACGTGAGCTCTCCATAAATATGCATCTTCCCAGCAAATTGTGCTGCATTTCCAAGGGAATTCAAATCAAAGTGACTGTTTGCTTGGGAAAAAAGAATATACACAAGTGGTTTACGAGGGTGAGGAAGTCAGCTTTACATTCAGTAAAACACCAGTGGTTTACAAGGGTGAGGAAGTCCAGCTTTACATTCAGTAAAAGCCTTTCTCACTTCTGAACAGAGGCAGAGGCCTGGAAGGAATGACAGCATTGAACCCAGAGCTGGCAGGCGCAAGTCTCAGCACAATTCACTTCATCTGGAAGCACACATGGAGCTATTTTTAGCATAGGAGACACTGTGGCTTTGCATCCACTTCTCAAAAAGAAACCCCGAAGCAGAACATTTCCCAATTGAGCACAGTGTTAAGAAAGGAACCAAAGAGGGGCAAGCACGAAAGGACTGTTAGAGGTGTTGTCCATATCACCTCGGAATCTGCTGTTGGCCATCATAAATGAACCATCTTGTTCTGACCTGATGCCATGTTTATATATTTAATTACTGTGGAGCTATGCAGTGGGAGTAGCGCATTAACTGGAAGTGGGAAAGCCTGCATTAATGGTAACACTGCAAAGCCTATTCAAGTGAGGGAGGTTGTGGATCCCCCCTACCTGGAGGACTTCAAGACCAGGCTGGATGGGGCCTTGAGCAACCTGGTCTAGGGAAAGGTGTCCTGCCCATGGCACGGGGTTTGGAACTAGATGATCTTTAAGGCCCTTTCCAACCCAAACCATTATATGATTATCACGTACAGAGAGATCATTTCCCAATCTCTTTTTGGAGGTCTGCAACAATAAGACAAAGAGCAACAGCTACAGACTGGAACATATAAGACATTAAGGATTCCGGCCCCTACCCCTCAAATGTAGGTGTACAGAACTGGAGGAATGGATACAAATTTATCTCTTGATTCCTGGAAGTAAATTACTGCTGCACCTTAGGAGAAACAGGACCTTGTCCTGTGCTGATCTATTTAGTTTTGAATCCTGTAAATGTCAGCACATTTGCTCTCTGATAAATCCACACTGTCTCCTTCCTGCAGGTATATTGGTCCCTGCAAAATCTCAAGGAATTAGTACTAGGTAACCAACCATGCAGCATCCTGAGGGCTGAGACCCTCAGAAAATCCCTGTGGAGACCAGAAGCACATGGGTTTCTCTAGCTAGAGCCCATCTCACCACCCTCAGTGAGAGGGCAGCCCACAGTTCCAGGTACCTCCATGGGGATGGGCTGAGGTCAAAATGATGAACAGGTCAAAATCAGCATTATCCGTGGCTGGATATCAGAACTCCTAAGCAAAACTGAGGAAGGGAGTGGAGACCCAGGGCTGAGCTGAAATAGGGATGATGGGCAGAGGTGTGGGTAGAGGTACCAGGTGCAGCTGGTCAGGGTCATTAAGGTGGGCAGCAACAAAACTAATGCCAGAAAGACTTAGCACAGGCAGCCCCTCCCCTTGATCTCCACTGATAAAGCACATCTGGCAGAATCCAATAAATAAATGTACTAAAGCATACAAAGTTATCAGATGGATAAAAAGAAAGGCAATGCCTACTTTTAAAATTCCTTCTTCATAAAGCTTCTTCTCTCACCACATTTCATTTCCACATGGCAAAAGAGTTACTCAGCCTATGCATGCATAATCTGTAATGTGATGGGTTTTTTTCAGCTCTCCCTCTTGTTTGCTGCTGTTTATCATAGTGGTCTGGAATAGTCACAGCCTGAGCTATGTCCAGAGCAAGATGATCATTCAGGCAGAAGTAATAAGGGAAAAAACCCTCGTTATAGATCTGACCTCTCTTGTACTTGGGAAACTAATTGCAATCAATGTCTTCAGCCACACACCATTTACTACAATATGATATGTCTGGCCCATGAGGTGAGTAAAACTGATCCCTGGCAACGGCCATTATTCTTCACACACCACTTTAAGTGATACTATTGGATTCCCCAGGTGTCAAGCCTTTGTGATTTCCTACTGAATTGCATTTCAGATTAGAGACGTGGGAATTGCTGCAAGCAAAACTTTCACCAAGCCACAAAGTGCAGCGGTTTCAGCAGAATACAACAAAAAAAAAGAGAATTCTCTTGCAACAAGCGAAAAAAAGATAGGAAGAAAGGCACATGTGTGGTCATCTTTTCCAAAGCCACACTGTTATGGGATCCATATCTATATATAGCAGCTGTTACCTCATCTTAAAATCTGTGCACACCACTTTATTCTCTGATAACTTCCAAGATATTTTCAAGACCATTCATTGTTGACCTCGACAATGGTTCGAGGAATCAATTTTACCTAAGTTCTGAGCACTTTTAAAGTCAGCAAAGATCCTTGCAACAAATCAATAAAGTTTAGAGTGTGATTAATGATCAGGCATTGGCTTCAACTGTAGGATGAATTGCTCCTGCAATAATATAATTACTTGATTATATCTTTGGTTAGGTGTCCTTTGACAATACAAGAGCCTTAGGTGATCCACCAAGCCCAAAAGATTCTTCTCGTACATTCATGTTGTCAATGCTACTACCTCATCATACACGGGAAGACCTAGACAGGCTGAAACTTGTCACATGCACAGTTCTGAGAGGCAGGGATCATGCCCTGTTCTTATCTTTGTGGACATTTGGCTGGATGGACATGTTATGAAGCCTAGTTTTAGCTGAATATTTGCCAATCAAGGCAAATATTTGCAGGTGAAAACAAATGCAGCTGGGTAATACTCCATCTTCCATCTTGCTTATCAATACATTTTACCACCATGTGTACATTCTGAAGAAAAAGTCAGGTTCAGTGCAACCTGTACCTGTGAAATTCTCCTAACAAAATCATTAATTTTGCCATAATGCCCAATCAAGCAAAAAAAAAACATCTCAAGTCCTGTGCCAGCTACAAGAATTTTTTAACAGGAAACAAGAACAAATGAAAAAGAACGGAACGGATGCAGAACCTGCTCCTGGGTGAAAAGAAATCTCTAACTGGTAGATGGGAATGGGACCTGCAGAGAGTGGAATAACAGAATCAGAGAATTGTTTCCGTTAGAAAAGACCTCTAAGATCATTGAGTCTAATCATAAACCTAAGACCACCATGCCCATTAAACCATGTCCCAAAGTGCCATGTCCACATATTTCTTGAACACCTCCAGGGATGGTGACTCTACCACCTCCCTGGGCAGCCTGTTCCAATGCCTGACCAGGATTTCGGTGAAGATTTTTTTTCCCTGATATCTAGACCTTCCCTGGCACAATTTCAGGCCATTTCCTCTTGTTTATGGTGCAACTTCCAGTTTCAAAGATCTTTCTCCTTGAAGACATGGTACCACCATAAGTAAAGAGTAGTTATTAGACTTAAAGAAATAAGATTCTAATCTGATATTTCAATTGCAATGAAATGTTTTACTATTAAAATAAGAAGATTGCAATAAAATTATTTTTAAAATCCCAGCAGAGACCCTGACTCAAATATCAACGCTGACCGCTGACTTCAGGAAGCAAGAAACGGACCCTCAGACTAAGTACGGTGGCTTACAGAAAGATTTCACCATACACGGGTAGAGAAAAGGGACAGAAGAGCCACAAACATGTCTTTTTTTCCCGACCTTCTTCTCGGGCAGCTCCAGCTCCTGCGTGTCGCTACGCAGACGCTTTAGCACGCCACAGACGGATAGATCAGCCCGCGGGAGCTGCGAGGCTCGCAGGGAGCACTGCGACTCAGCTGGCCTCGGTGGGGGGCTCGCAGGGAGCGCCGGAGGGAAAGTCTTCCCCGAGGAACCCTGTGAGGCGCTGTCCGCCTCCGGAGGAGCCCCACGGGGCGCGGAGGAGCCCGCGGCGCTGTCCGTGGTGCTGACCGGAGGCGGCGGCTCTCGCTCGGCATGGCTCAGCTCGGCCCGGCCCTGCCCGGGCAACCCGCGCTTCCTCTCGGGTCGAATGGCGAGATTAAGACTGCAGTAATCGGAGCCGGATTAACTGCCTGGAAACCGGCTGCAATCTGAGCAGCTGCACAAACGTCCCCCGACCCGGGAGACTGGGGGTGGGGTGTGGGCAGCTGCCGCCCAGATGCTGCTCCGCGATTACTGGGAGGGAAAAATCCCAAATCTGTCATCCGCTGCTTTTGGGCAGGGCTCTGCTGGCTGGGATCCGGCAGCCCCTCCTCTTCCTCCTCCCTCCTCCTCTTCCTCTCCCTCGCAGGCTCCTTCTCCTTTCCCGGCTCAGCCGCCTATCCGCGGAGGGGGCGAGACGACCACAGAGCCCGCAGCCCCTCCCCGGCGAAAAGCGATGGGCGACATCCCCGGCCTCGTGAAAATCAGCGTCTCCCTCAAGATCCAGCCCAACGACGGGGCGGTCTATTTCAAGGTGGACGGGCAGCGCTTCGGCCAGAACCGCACCATCAAGCTGCTGACCGGGGCCAAGTACAAGATCGAGGTGTCCCTTCGGCCCGGCACCGTCCAGGCCACGTAAGTGCAGTCTCCCCGCTCGGCGCGGCTCTCCCGGCCCTCCCTTCCCCGCTGCTTTATTTTTAGAGGTTTTAATATTTTTTCCTGGCAGGCTGACAGCACGAGGTTTCCGTGATTTCTCGCTCTCCCCGCCCTTTTGCTTTGGTGGCCCCGTTTCTGTATCCCTGGCCAGCTGTTCCCAGTGTTTTGCTCAGCTGGCTCGGGAGAGAGGCCGCCTTTGGGAGTCGCTTCATTCCCTTTCCCCCTTTACCCTCTCCCGGAGCCTTTCATGCCCAGCCCTTTTTCTCCCTCCTTCCCTGCCGTTCGTGTTGGAGGCAGAGGGAAGAAGCCGGGTCCAGGAGGCACCACGGCCAAGCCTCGCCGCAGCACGGCAAAGCAGAGAGCGGCACGGTGAGGTGAAGGGGGGGGGGGCGGGGGGGGGATGCAGATGGAGAGCCGGCTCTGGGTGGAAGGCAGCCTAGGAGAAGAGGTTCCACTAACCTCTCCCCCACATACTCGAAATCACACCCCTCTTGCCTTTTCTTTCCACCTGGGTGACTGCAGAGCCCTGACATTTTTCAGGAGCCCCAGTGAGTCAGCAGCACCCACAGGTCTCCTAAAATCCTGGAAGCATCCCCCAGCAGAGATGGCCAGCCCACATGCTGGCTCTAAGCTGCCAGGAAAGAGGACCTGCTACTGAAACATTGCATCCCATCTCTTTGCAGGACAATGGGCATCGGAGGTGTCAATGTTCCATTGGAAGAGAAATCAAGGGATGCACAGGTGGCCTCTTACACAGGTATCTACGACACAGAAGGGGTGCCTCATACTAAGAGTGGAGAAAGACAGCCCATCCAGGTCAACATGCAGGTAAGTGGTGGTCCTACCCTGGCCTAAGAAGACAAGGAAGGGCAGCAGAGGCAACTGTGGAGGTGAAATATTTCAGAGCAAAGTCTGATGACAGCTGCTGCCTCCTCTTTGCTTTGTGGCAGTAAGACTGCTGGTCAGAGCATAGCTGGAAAACACAAGCCCTGCTTCCCAAGCAGGGCATTTCCCAAGTATAAGGGGTGATTATTCTCCCCTTTGACTTGTCATGTGCAGGATGCTGGAGGGCCTGAAAGCATACAGAACCATACACACCCCTCCCTCATAGATTGTCTTCTCCCCTTCTTTATCCATATGCTTCTATTAGTACATTATATCTGCATTCACAAACCTAAGTTCTTATTCAAGTGGCTTCTCACCCCAACCCTTCAGAGAACTGGTATATGCTGTGGCCCTAAGTGACATGACAAATCTCCAGGGACAGCAGGAGGCAGATTTCCATAGGGCTCTTTGGGTGGGGTGCAGAGGGATATTAATTTTGTTCTGGCTTTGGTTTGGTTGTTTGGGGTTTCCCTCCCCCTTACTGATTCCAGTTGTGAGTGATTTCTGCTGTTTACTCTATACCTCCTGTACCAAAAATGGGGCAGTATGCTGTCTGAAGCTCTGTTAAGGCTCTGTTCCAGTTTATACAAGTTTAGGACCTTGTCAAGGCCACCAGTTTTCAGCTTTATTTTCACATTATCACAGAATCATAGAATTGTCAGGGCTGGAAGGGACTCAAGGATCATCTAGTTCCAAACCCTCTGCCATGGGCAAGGACACCTCATACTAGATCATGTTGCTCAGAGCCACATCCAGCCCGGCCTTAAAGACGGAGCTTCCACCACCTCCCTGGGCAACCTGTTCCAGGGTCTCACCACCCTTATGGTGAAGAACTTCTTCCTAACGTCCAATCTAAACCTATCCACTTCTAGTTTTGCTCCATTCTCCCTAGTCCTATCACTACCCAGCATCCTAAAAAAGTCCCTCCCCAGCTTTCTTGTAGGCCCCTTCAGATACTGGAAGGCCACAATAAGGTCTCCTTGGAACCTTCTCTTCTCAAGACTGAACAGCCCCAACTGTCTCAGTCTGTCTTCATAGGAGAGTTGCTCCAGCCCTCTGATCATCCTTGTGGCCATTCTGTGACATGTTCCAGCATGTTCAGATCTTTCTTGTAACAGGGGCTCCAGAGCTGGACACAGTACTCCAGGTGGGGTCTCACCAGAGCAGCATAGAGGTGGAGAATCACTTCCCTCACCCTGCTGGCCACAGTTCTCTTGATGGAGCCCAGGATCTGGTTGGCTTTCTGGGCTGCCAAGTGCACACTGGTGGCTTATGTTGAGCTTCTCATCCACCAGCACCCCTAAGTCCCTCTTCCCAGGACTGCTCTCAAGGCAGTCACTGCCCAGCCTGTATTGGTGCTTGGGATTGCCCCAATATTTGTTTACTGCATACAAGATTTAGTCTTGATCTTTTCCTTCACTTTTTTTTTGTTTTGAGTCATCATTTAGTATGATAACTATCTCCTGAAAAAGAACTGTAACACTTCCATTTGGAATTTTTACCAGTGACAGCATGTGTAACTTAATTTTGGAGATCCGGATCCCAGTTACCACTTCATAATCTTAGGATAGTAAGGATCAGCCTGAAGTATTTGTCCATGTTAATCTCTTCCATATGCAATCATCTCCTTCCAATGCCCAAGCAAATCCAACACCCAGTATAACTTTTCAATGAGCAGAACTGGGCTGCTAGATGCCACTGCTGAACATTGAGTTCTACTTTACAGTGTCTTCCTACCAGGAGGTGAAAGGGCAGCACTCCACAGAAACCCCAGGTGCCTTGACTAATGCATTCCTGTTTTGATTGCCACCTTTACCCTGAAGTGTAGCACTGTTGTGAACTCTGAGAACCTGCAAGTTTAACTTCTCT
This sequence comes from Ramphastos sulfuratus, assembly GCA_013399055.1. Taxonomy (NCBI): domain Eukaryota; kingdom Metazoa; phylum Chordata; class Aves; order Piciformes; family Ramphastidae; genus Ramphastos; species Ramphastos sulfuratus. The sequence goes on along the minus strand of WBNM01018892.1, from coordinate 34,004 downwards.
TATGGAGAAAATGAAGGCAAACCACAAATGAAGCAATACCAAGAAAAGTAAGGAGAGTTTGATTTTCAGATACAAGCTCCGAGATGGTTTGTTGCAGCATTAGAATATGAGTAGCCATAATATTTGTTGCTTTTACAAGTCAAATCCTGGGATATCAACCATGAAGCTAATAGGATTTTCAAGTGTTAAGCAGGTCCTCAAACCTTTTTAGGATCTGATCTTGATAGATAGGTTCTTCAGAAGACTTAGGTGTCCACACTTGATACTTTTAGGTATTAAACATAGGCAACTCAGCAGGGATTTACGTTTAACTTGTCATTTAGCTGCTTAGCTAGGCAGAGCCATAACAGATAAATCCCCATCTGAAAACTGCTTTCAACACCTACTTCCTGAATTCTCAAAACTGGGTTTAATGCATACAGCTTTAAATTTTCCTGTTTCCTTCAATCAGGAGGAACTTCTGCCTCCATTTCCTTTTCTAGAACAGACAGGATCCTGATGCATCCTACAGAGATAAGCACACTAATTAAGGCATAAAATCTGAACTCACCTTAGAAACAGACCCATTAAAAACTGGTCTGATACTGCCAATCAATGCCTGAAATACAGAAGGTCCATAGGAATTTATTTCACATCTGCTTTGAAATTTTAAACAAATAATCCTTTGAGCTCCCACTTTAAGTGCTTAGTAGACATCTGGCCTGTTACAGACATAGTTTATACATCTCCAACAACAATCTTGTTTCTGAATTGCAGAATCTGAGGATGCATTTGCATTACCTGAATGTCCAATTATGTGCATTATTCAAAAACAGCTAAACTCTCCAGCAAATGGTGTAAACTCAGATAAAACCCTCTTTTTGGGTCTCATTTTAGTCTTTTGTCAGACTAAACTAAGGTTGAATAAAGAATCTGCTAGACCTCTATTCCTAGTAATAAATAGCCATCAAATCATCCTAGCATCCAAATTCAGACATGATCATAGAATGGCAGGGGTGGAAGGGACCTCCCTAGATCACTGAGTTCAACTCCCCTGCCAAAGCAGGATGACCTAGGGCAGGTCACACACTAGGTGACAGAGAATAGCAGACGGGGAAATAGCCTTCTAAACCTGACCTACAAAGAGCAGGGCCATCCTTCCTCCCTGTGGAAGGCTCTACACATGGCCAGTGAGGGAGGAAGGATTCAGCTGCAGGAGCCATGGGAATTCAGGGGAGCTCTGAGATTTCAGTATGCTCATTATGCCACAGAGCTGCTACATCTGCTATGTACTCAGCTAGTGGGGGGAGGCACATGGTAGTGGAAAAGCTCTGTAATTAATTCTTTCCTTCTCCTGGAAATGCACAGCAGCCAAACTACTCAGGGTAGCTCAGCTAACTGGGTCACTGAAGGAAGACAAAACTTGTTTTCTTCCTCTATCTTGTTGATATGAAAATCCTTCATGAAATTAAATGCTGCTCCTGTACCATATTGCCCTCTACAAATGCTATTAAAAATGCCTTTTCTTCCTCAGTTTCCACACTGGGGATGGCTGATGCTCCTCTCTATTTCTCTTTGTGGATTGTGCACGGTCATATCTAATCTGCTAAACCTTTGCTATCTTGGATTATGAGTATATCAGGATTACTACCAAAGATGATTAATAAACCCCAAAATCCTTAATTAAAGTTTTAGTTGCTGGGAGAGATAAAATAACCTTTACATCTGATTCTCCCTCTGTTAAAGGAAATAGCAGAAATATTCCATTTACTCCTTGAAGGTAACACTTGGAACTGGAGCCAAATAAAAACCTTCCACTCCTGCTGTTGTCAAGGCTAAATTTAAGCTACTACAGCAGGCTGGGGGAAGGTTTGAGGCAATGTCCATTATGCTGCAGCAGGCTATAAGCCACATCTTGAATTAAAAAAAAAAAACAAAAACCAACTAATTCATGTCCTTCTGAGGAGAAAACTGGGTACACAATACTCTGCTTGCAACTGAGGAAGAGCCACTGAAAGCCTTTTTTAATCACACACTGCCTTTGCAAGTGTGATTGTACTAGGCAGATGAGCAAAGGTCAGCTTCCAGGCACATGATGGGAATGGGAAATAGTCAGGTGAAGAAGCTGTCATTGAAGTGAGTGATGGAAATATTTTAAAGGGGAAAAAAAAAAATCAAGAACAGTGCTGTTTAGTAGTGCTGAATCCATGATCTAGCATCTTATAATAGCATAACGCAATCAACAAGCCACAATACTGGGCCCAACAGAAATACACACAGGCTTCACACCCACCCTTCAGAGTCTCTGCAAGGTCTCAAGGCACATGAGCTTGAATTTTACATCATCACTATAATTGAAATTATAAACTACCCTTGAAGGCTTTACTCACAAGGTTTTTCTGATGTGTTAAGGGTGTCCAGCAGTGGCTTGAAGGAGATTTTCATAGAATCATAACATGATTTGGGTTGGAAGAGACCTTAAAGATCATCTAGTTCAAACTTCCCTGCCATTGGCAGGGACACCTCCCACTAAACTGGGTTGCTCAAGGCCCTGTCCAACATGGCCTTGAACACCTCCAGAGAGGTGGCATCCACAACTTCTCTGGGCAACCTGTTCCAGTGTCTCACCACCCTCCCTGTAAAGAGAGTCTTCCTAATATCCAGTCTAAATCTCCCTTCTTTCATCTTAAATTCATTGTCCTTCATCCTACCACTACAAGCCCCTGCAAAAAGTCCTCCCCCAGCTTTCTTGTAGGCCCCCTTCAGGTACTGAAAGGCTGCTGTAAGGCTTCCCTCTTCTCCAGGCTGAACAGCTGAACTCTTGCAGCCTATCCCCATAGGGGGAGTGCTCCAGCCCTCTGACCATCTTCATGGCCCTCCTCTGAACCCCTTCCAACAGTCCAATGTCCTTTTTCTGTAGGAGGCACCAGAACTGGAAACAGCACAGTATTCTACAGAAGTCACTATAGCCATAGCCTTGCTCACTTCAAAGTGACAAGCACAATCAGACAACTTAGTCAATGCCTCACTACTCCTTTATTGTGTTAAACACTTGTATTATACACACCTAGCTTCTGTTACTCACAGCCAAGCCTGAAAAGCTGCACTACCGCAGTACAACTAGCAACTACAGAAATGTACAAAGAACTTCTTTTGTTTAAGTTTCATGTAAAATGCAGAAAGGATTCTCTGGGAAGGAGTAAGTAGTCTAATAGCAGCACATCTCAGTCAAGACACTGCAAACACAGGGCTACGAAACAGAGGGATGTTAGAGATTTCAGATTGCACAGAAGGAGGAATCTTCCCAGTCCTAACTGCAGCCTCTAGGTAGGGGTATAAAGGTCAAGTGAAGGCCTGTATCACCATGTTCACTGGCTACATGATCTACAATATGTACAAGCCACTTTGGGTAACTACTGCTGCGTCATTACAGCTTTGATTCTTGCTGTTAGTAATTATCCATATGGGAACTCCAACATTTTTTGTTGCTTGCCTTTCCTAGTGCAGGAGGACAGCAGTTGGAGTATCCAATCCTTCACATTTGATGTTTATCTAATCACAAAGTGATGCTAAAGAAGGCTTTATTGACTTGAAGAACAGTGACCCTTGCGTCAGCTGTTTCACATTCCATGGTTTCACAGGAGCGTTATTTCTCTTTAAGGCAGAGAAACAAACAAAAGAATCCATTCACTAACACTGATATTCCCTCTTCCTTACAGTTTAATGACATTGGTGTTTTTGAAACTGTCTGGCAAGTCAAATTCTACAACTACCACAAACGAGATCATTGCCAGTGGGGAAACAGTTTTGGCAGCATTGAGTACGAATGCAAACCAAACGAAACGCGCAGTCTTATGTGGATCAATAAAGAGACCTTCCACTGAAGAGAGCTAAAACCAATACTGCTGGACTTTCCCTGAGGAAAAAGCTACTTTTTCAAACCAGCAAGAAGCCTTAACAAAGGCATCCTGTAACACTGCTTTGTTCCATAAGGTTTCAACAACTACACTGTATATACAAGTGGTGCCACTAAAATCTTTGCCTCTTACTGTATTTTAAGTTTACCATAGCATCTGCAGCTTTCTTTCTCTGTCACCCTGAGAGTACTGAAAACTTTGTGGTAAGGAGTACTTGCTAGCTGGGTAGAAAGTCATACCATCATAATACTGTCATAAGTATTTGGATTATTCCCACTCAATGGTTCCACTAGAGAACTTTTGTGAAGTGTTTTGCTTTATTGCTTAGAATTTGGGTGCAACATCAGGTCAGTGATTTCTGTATTTATGTTTGTGTTTGCTCCTCAATCGATGCGCTCCTTTGAGCATTTTGTTGTACACACCATCCCAGTGGACAGCAAAAACTGCAAATTATGGATATTAGTAGGTGTAGATAAGTGGCAGCTACTGCAATGTTGGTATTGTGCTTTCATACCAAGGAATTTGGAAACTCGTTTTCCCTTTTGTTAAGTGCTGTAAGATATTCTGTGAGATTTGCTAATTTACCAAATCTTTCCAACCAGCATTCTTTGTTGTTAATTTTCTCTGAAATAGCTTTAGGAAATGGTATAAAATGTGCTCACCTGAATGAAGGAAAAAAAAACAACAATAAATCAGATGTGGCATCAAAGACATCTAACAACATGGCTAGTATCTATCTTAAGATCATGTAGTATTCTAGAAAGAAACACCAGCCATACTTCATTTACTTCTTAGAGTTCTGATACCAATCTCCCCATTTCTGTTTTGATAAGACATTGCTCAAATCGGTGAAATACTATGAATCCACTTTTTTCAAGTCTGACCACTGTATCACACCAAAATCAACAGGATTTCTGATCAACCAACACTGCAGTGTGAAGAGTGCAGATTCCAGTGCCATGTTCTTAACATGCACTGCACCCTTGCAAATGAAGATCAGCATGTTAGTGTTTGCATGGTTATGACTAAAGGTGCTACCTAAACACTATATCAGTGTTTAACACATCCAGACAACAAAATCCATATCTTTTCTTCCAGTAAACAAAGCAGGGAAAAAACTGCACTGTCCCATCCCCAGTTTATGCTGAAGTAAGCTGTTGGTTCTTGCATATATGTTATCTCCTTTGTGAATAATTTGTAAATGGTGTATGTAAATGGTAACCATGACTTTTGATCTTTGTAATAAAGGACTTCAACAATCTCCTCTCTAGTATGACCATTTAAATGAGCTGAAAATACTGTATTTTAAAAAGCAGTGGTTTTAGAAAGTCAGACAGTGATAGCATTCAATAGAGCTTAGTGATAAAATTTAGCTGCATTTTGTTGTACTAATATAGTGTGAAAAGTAAAGAATCATAGAATTGTTACAGTTGGAAAAGACCTCCAAGATCAAGTCCAGCCATCAGCCTAACACCACCATGGCCATTAAATCATATCCCAGACTGCCATGTCCACACTTTTCTTCAACACCTCCAAGGAGAGTGACTCTGCCCACTTCTCTGGGCAGCCTGTTCAAATGTCTGACAACTCTTGCAAGAAATAAATTGTTCCTAACAGCCAAACTAAACCTCCCCGGCAAGTTTCGGGCCCTTTCCTCTTGTTCTATCACCCAATATGAGGGAGAAGAGACTGACCCCAACCTTACTCCAGTCTCCTTTCAGAGAGTTGGAGTTGTAGAGAGCAATGAGGTCTCCCCTCAGCCTCCTCTTCTCCCAGTTCCCTCAGCTGCTTCTCCTAAGACCTGTTCTTCAGACCCTTCATCAGCTTTGTTGCCCTTCTCTGGACATGCTCCAGCACCTCAGTGTCTTTCCTGTAGTGAAGGGCCCAAAACTGAATCCACTATTTGAGGTGTGGTCTCTCCAGTACAGGGCCATGATCACTTCCCTAAGCCCATTGGCCATAGTATTCTCAATCCAGGCTGGGATACTGTTTGACTTTCTTAGCCTTCTGATCACACTCCTGGCTCATGTTCAGCCAGCTGTCAACCAGCACCCACAGGTCCTTTTCTGCCAGGAAACTTTCCACCTACTCTGCCCCAAGCCTGCAGCATTGCCTGAGGTTGTTGTGACCTAAGGGCAGGACATGGCACTTGGCTATGTTAAACCTCAGGGACAGCAAAAGAATACCAAATAAATATTTTCTTTCATTGAGTTATTAATCATAAAATGTGACTGTTTGCAGATTTCTACAGACAAAAGAGCCTGACAGTAGCACTGATGTAACCCACCACTGGAACCCTGAGCTGGCCAGATGCATCTCTGCTCAGAGGCAATGTGACACAGGCAAATTTCACTGAGAGGAAATTCTAGAAATAGCCTATGTTAGCTTCTCTCCTGGCCTAGACCACAGAAAGAATTATTCAAAACAAAAACACTGAACTAAGCAAATTCAAATGAAATCTGTATTTTAGACAGAAGTGTTCTTGCCAGCAGGTAAGAGGCTTCAATGGAAGTTCTGGCTGTCAATCAAGTCCATCCCTGCACTGATGGAACACAATTTCCTTCCATAACAACTGGTATACTTTTGTTTTGTTTGTACATACATACTGGAATCACATCAGCAAGAAATATGTAGGATTTAAAAATGAACAGAGAAAGGTCTGGGCTAACAATGTTAAAATGCATAAGATGGGTCTGTAACTTCTAGTTACAGAATCACACAGCATTGCATTGGAAGGGACCCTTGAAGGTCATCTTGTCCAACCAACCTGCAGTGAGCAGGAACATCTACAACTGCATCAGGTTTCTCAGGGCCCTATCAACTTTGAACTTGAATGACTCCAGTGATGGGACCTCAGCCACATGTCTGGGCAACCTGTTCCACTATTTTACCACTCTTGTTGCAAAAAGCTTTCTTCTTCTGCCCAACTTAAATCCACCCTTGCTCTAGATTCAAACCACTGGTCCTCATCCTGTTGCTACAAGCACTTTTAAACAGCCCTTCTCCAGCCTTTCCTTACCCTTCAGGTATGGAAACATAAGGTCTCCTCAGAGCCTTCTCATAACCAGGCTGAACAGCCCCAAACTCTCACAGCCTGTCCTCACAGGAGAGGTGCTCCAGCTCTCTGATCACCTTCATGGTTCTGCTCTGGACCCACTTCAGCAGGTCCATACCCTTTCTTGTGCTGGGGGCCACAGAGCTGAACACAGTACTCCAGGTTCACCCCCTATGATATCCTTGGCTCACAGTGTCCTAGCCCTCCAGCATTTAAGCATGTTACAACAAATAAGTCCAGCCTATCCTGGCACAGGAGGGGCTGCTATTCTCAGCTATCTGGAGGCACACCTTTCCTAAGGTAAAATACTCAATGTTCACATTCATGTCAAATAGGGCAGCAATTTTCTCATGTCCTAGCCAGCCCTGTAGCAATTCAGCTGAAATTCAGTTCAGAGGGAGGTCAAGAACAAGCCTACAGATGGAGCAAGCTGATCTAAAAGGAAGAAGGGAACAGCCAGAGCAGATGTGTCTTACAGGCTCCATCTGAACCCTACTGCCCACACAACAGCACTCCTTTCACAGACAGTGGCAGCAATTAAAAGGATAAGAATTGGTTGTGATGGGGAAGGTGTAAATGGCATTTATCTGTTGCTGTTATATCCTTCTCCCTTAGATGAGGTTTAAGCATACAGAAATGTGACTGTATGGCCTTGCAATATTCCTACAGAGAAGATGATTCACACAATGTTTTGAGTATCTGTATCACCACGGACAACAGAGCTGTTACTCTGCACATATAAAGCAATACAGCCCCATGGGTTTGCCCTTGTGATTTGCTAACACAACAAACATTTGCTTCTGGTAAAGGAGACTCAAGATTTTAGCAGTTCTCTGAAAGTATTGTTTTGAGTTTCTGTCATCCAGGACAACTCTGGTAAATATTCATAAAGCTTGAGTCAGTAAAACACTGTTGCTTTGACAGTTGGATGTAGCATGTAATCTCCAGACAAGTTTGTTCTTTACATCCCTTTTTCTAATTAGTACTTCTATTTTTGTTCGGAATAGGACACAACACACTAAACTTAAAGATACATTTATTGTTATCCACTACAATGCCAGAAAATGCTGACAGTGTGTTAATCCAGCTGAAACCAAAGCACTCATATCTGATGGAGGACTTCAAGATTCTTACTTATGAAGTGCCTGGCTCTCATTTTCACATGGAAGACTGAAACCAATATACCAAATCTTTCAGAGTCACTTTTTCATCTATATTTAGGTAGCAGTTGGCACTTTCAGACTGCTGAGTAAAATGATCTGAAAGTAGCTTATTACTCTTGGTTATTAGAGTTATGATCCTGCATAGGGCTTGCACTAAGAGTTTGCACAAGGCTTTGTGTTTAGTGCAGCGTCACAGTATCACCAAGGTTGGAAGAGACCTCAAAGATCATCAAGTCCAACCCTCAAGACCAGACCATGGCACCAAGTGCCACGTCCAAACCTGCCTTGAACACCTCCAGGATGGTGAATGTTTATATCTGAAGGGTAGGTGTCAAGAAGAAGGTGCCAGTCTCTTTTCAATGTTGCCCTGCAATAGGACAAGAGGCAATGGACACAAACTGGAACACAGGAAGTTCCACCTCAACATAAGGAAAAACTTCTTTACTGTAAGGGTGACAGAGCATTGGAGGAGGCTGCCCAGAAAGCTAGGCCAGAAAGCCCAGAAAGTGGAGTCTCCTTCTCTAGAGACTTTCAAGACCCATCTGGACGTGTTCCCCTTTGGCAGTGGGGTTGGATTCGATGCAGTCCCTTCCAACCCCTACCATTCAACGATTCTGTGATTCACTTGCTTTAGCTGAGACTCTGATGATTGCTTTGCAGATGCAGAATGATCTCTAGTGATTCCAGAAGAGCAGAGTATCAGAAAACCTCATTTATTATATTCTTATAAAAGACGTAAATGGAACTTCTGTATGAGGAAGCTGTAAGCTGTGCAGTACAAGGCTTTTATGTGCCAGTTGGTTAAGAGCACTTGCCTCACTTGCTATGTAAAATTTTGGTGCATGAGCTGTGTTGCATAGTTCTATTCTTCTAGAGTCTCCACATAAGGCTTTGATTACATAAGGATGTGGCAGGTTGTAAATGCCATCCTCTTTTTGAGATCTGAAACAAGTGCTGTGACTTTCAGAATTCAAAGTATTGAGAAGTGCCTGCATAACTGTGCCAACCCTGAAGCACTGAGCAGCAGTATGATGAGTCTTACAACATTCATGTTTTCCCTTAGCTCTGCAAAGCTCACAAGCAATAGCTGGAAAGCCCCCTTAGTGCAGCTATGCCAGATCTTTGGCTAGGAGAGTGAGGCACTCCTGCCCACAGACCTTCCCTGATGCATACTTGGCAGCTTTCACCAGCATTTCTTGGACTGCTTCCTTTTCCAGACCAGCATTTAAGGCTTCAAATCCCTGTGAGCCCTGGCTTTCAGCCTTAGAAAGAAAAAGCTGCATTGACATAGGAGAGCCAAAACAGTCCTCTCTGCATCATTTTCTGTCCTTACCTCAAATTTGTTAATTATTTCTCTTATTAGTCAACACAGCATAGCTCTGTGTACTCAGGAAGAATAATTCCATGATGGACCTTATACACAGAATCATAGACTTGTTTTGGTTGAAAAAGATCTCCAAGATCAGCAAGTCCAACTGCCAGGCTAAGACCACCACAGCCATTAAACCATGTCCCAAAGTGCCATGCCCACAAGTCTCTTGAACACCTCCAGGGACAGTGTCTCCACCACCTCTGTGGGCAGCCTGTTCCAATGCCTTAACACTCTTTCAGTAAAGAAAATTTTCCTAATATCCAGCTTATGAAACCTCCCCTGGCACAGTTTCAGGCCATTTCCTCTCATTCTGTCTCTTGATATTAAAGAGAAGAGACCAACCCCACCTCACTCCAGTCTCCTTTCAGGGAGTTGTAGAGGGCAAGGAGGTCTCCTCTCAGCCACTCCTCATAAGACTCTCCACCAGTGCTGTGGCTCATTACACATAACCTTCTCATCCTCTTCCTGCAGATGAAATTCATAGGGATTCCAACTGTATCACAAGTGTAAGTAAGAATAAAATGACCAGCTACCAAAAAAGTTAAGGTTAGATTACAGTAAGCACTGTGATTGTCAGTGGTGGAGGCCTTGCAGTGTCTGCCATTGCAGTGTTGGAGAACTCAGACAAATACAGATTGTTTACACAGTGCTCTAACACTCACTGAATCACAAGGCAAGAATCACAAGCTTTTTGTGACTTCACTCTCTGCAATCATTGGAGTTTGTAATCTTTTGCCCTGATGTGAGTCACACCACTCGGATATGAGTACATAGATACAAAGAGATCTCCATTGGAGATAAGGGTTAAGAACAATGGCAGCTTCTCCATCCATGCTGATGCCAAAAATCTTACATTAAAAAAATAATTCCTAACAGCACATCTGCACTGAAAAACTTTAGGGCTTTGATATTCTCTTTTTCCTAATGTGGACAAATTTGAGTTTCAGTGATGCTTTGTCTGTTATCAATAATGGTTTCATTTTCCTTCCCCAGGGAACAGACACTGCTTCTTCCTTTATCCCACAGAACCATAGAATAGTAGGGATTGGAAGGGACCTCTGGAGATCAAGTCCAACCCTCCTATCAAGGCAGGTTCGTCTAAAAATGGTCAGACCAGAACACATCTAGGCAGGCTTTGAGTGTCTCCAGAGAAGGAGACTCCACCACCGCTCTGGGCAGCCTGTTCCAGTGTTCCACTATTCTTAAGAAAGTTTCTCCTTATGTTTAGATTGAATTTAAGCTTGTGCTGCTTACCCCTTGTCCTGTCATTGGCACCACTAAAAAAGCCTGGCCCCATCCTCCTGACACCCACTCTTCAACTATTTATAAGCAATTATGAGATTCCCCCCCTCAGTCTTCTCTTTTCCAGACTAAAAAGTCTTTCCTCATAAAGGAGATGGTCCAGTCATCTAATCATCTTGGTAGCCTTTGTTGTACCCTCTCCAGCAAGCCCCTGCCCTGCTTGGACTGGGGAGCCCACAACTGGACACAGTACTCTAGATGTGGCCTCACCAGAGTAGAGCAGAGGGGAAAGGATAATCTCCCTCGACCTGCTTGCCACGCTCTTCTTGATGCAGCCCAGGATGCCATTGGCTGCCTTGGCCACAAGGGCACATTGCTGGCTCGTGGTCATCTTGTCGTCCGACAGCACTCTCGTGTCTTTTTCCCCAGAGCTGCTCCCCAACAGATCAACCCCCAGCCTGTACTGATACATGGAGTTGTTCTTCCCCAGATGCAGTCCCAAATAGCAAGGAACAGCCTCGTATCCCATTTGGTAACTTCTGCAGCCTTTGAACAACCCTGAGAGTAGCAATAATAAAAGTTGATGATGATGAAGACGAGACCCAAACGACTGTGTTAGAGGTAAGATGGACTTCTGCCCATTCTCAGCACTGTAATTGCAAGGTTAGGTGCCATCCTGCCATTAGGGGAGTGACTGTGATACCTACACTAAGCTAGAGTGCTACAAGGACTACATATGTACTACAGGGACTATGTATGTGCTGCAGGGACTAAGTATGTCCTACAGGGACTAAATATTCTCAGAAGCTTGAACTGAGTCATTATGAGTTTAATGTGAATCCCAGAGGGCCTTGCTTTCAGAGGGGTGGCAGTAGCATGCAATGATACCACAACAAAAACTATTTTCTGACTATGATGGCACTCTGACACTCTAAGTCACTATGCCAACAGATTCACCTAAAGTAGAATCATAGAACTGTTTCAGCTGGAAGAGATGTCTAAGATCATAGAGTCCAACCATCAACCTAATACCACCATGGCCAATAAACCACATCCACATGTTTCTTGAACGTCTCCAGGAAGGGTGACTCCACATTTAACATCGGAGGTGGAGGAGTGCTGAAGAGGAAGAAGAGCAAGACAAAAATGTGCTCAGCACAAGCTTCACTTTCTTGTGTGAAACCAGACAAGAATTGCCAGAGGGGTGGTGAGGAAAAAAAAAAGGCAAGGATCAAAAATCCTCCAAGCAATCACTAGATGGTGCTGCTAAGAAAACTCTACCACGGAGGAACCTGAAAAACGCAGGAACCATCTGTGAGCTGTAAGCCACATGAAAAAGACTCCTCACCCCATTTAACTGTGTAGGCCACTTCTCCCAAGCAAGCACACAACAATCTTGCAGAGCCTAGTGCAAGCACTTCTGTGCAAATGAGAATCCCCTTCATTATTGCCAAGTTTCTTTGAATTCACGTTGGCACCTAAAGAGCAGCGGCCAGGGAGTGCCCTGTGGTCCAGAAGAAGACCAGTGAAAGACAGGGGTCCAGGGACCCCCACAGTACTGAACCTCACTAATAGGGCACTTCTGCCAGCATTCCTCACAACCTTGACTTTAGCCTTTGTTGCATGCAGCCTCATGAGAAGCTTCTGCATCCCCAGAAGAGCAGGAGCTTGCATTTTCTGACAAGCACAATCACAAGAACCTTCATCCAAGCTCGAGCACCTTTATAGTTCTTACCAACAAGGAAACTACTTCCTTAACAGAGCAACAATTCACCACTTCAAAGATAACCCCAAACTGCATCAAAATCAGCAAGTGCACCACACATTTCTAAAGAAAGAAACAGATCTCACTTCACCCATACATATCACAAAGACTGCCCCGTATCACATGCTTCTGACACCAAACTTAGTGCTGCTGGGTGCTGCACTTGGGTCACACCAACCCTGTGCAATGCTTGGGGCAGAGTAGATGGAAAGTTTCCTGGCGGAAAAGGAGTTGGGGGTGCTGGGTGACAGTTGACTGAACATGAGCCAGCAGTGTGCTCAGGTGGCAAAGAAAGCAAGTAGCATCCAGGCCTGTGGAACAGTGTGGCCAACAGGAGCAGGGAATTGATCAAGGCCCTGTACTCAGCACTGGTGAGGCCAGAACTCAAATACGGGGGTTTAGTCTAGGGGCCCTCACTACAAGAAGGACATTGAAGTGCTGGAGCCTGTCCAGAGAAGGACAACCAAGCTGGTGAAAGGTCTGGAGAACAAGTCTTGTGAGCAGCAGCTGAGGGAACTGGGACTGTTCAGTCTGGGGAAAAGAAGGCTAAGAGAAGACCTCAACAACTTCTAGAAAAGAAGTGGAGTGAGGTTGGGGTCAGTCTCTTCTCCCTAGTACTCAGTAATAGAATGAGAGGAAATGGCCTGAAACTGTGCCAGGAGAGGTTTAGGCTGGATATTAGGAAAAATTTCTTTACTGAAAGAGTGGTCAAGTCATTGGAACAGGCTGCCCAAGGAGGTGGTGGAGATATTGTCCCTGAAAGCATTCAAGAAACATATGGACATGACACTGTGGGACATGTTTTAATGGCCATGGTGGTCTTAGGTTGACAGCTGGACTTGTCAATCTTAGAGGTCCCTTCCAGCTGGAACAATTCTATGATGCTATGTTGCTGTGTGCCACGAGCCAGAACTTAGCTAGCTCTGACCAAAATCATAAGTCAGCATTTTCCCTGTTAACAGGATCCCAATACTCAATCTCAACAGAGCATTTGTCTGCAATTGGGTCAGCACACTGCTCTACATGGCAATGAATCCGAGTTGGTGAATTTAAATCCCCACTGCAATGCTAAATGATCCATCTTTCCTCACCCCCTCCAAAGTGCTCCACTCTCAGGGGAATAACATTATCATTTATGGAAGCAAATGCCTCGGGGTTTTGCTAATGTGCTAATGAGCTAGAGCCTTCCACCTTCAGATCACAAGCATGAATCCTATTCAGCTCAAAGGCAAAAATACAATCTCTAGCAGAAATCTGCTATCGAGATGACTTCTAATTCCAGCTTCTCCATCACAATCTTGTCCTTACATTTTCTGTGCATTTGTATTTTCCAAGACAGGGCTTTGAGCTCAGCAGAGCCTTCGACTAAGGACCCCCAGTTGAAATTGGAGAAGAGGGGGCTGAGGGGAAACCTCATTGCCCTCTACAACTCCCTGAGTTGGAGTGAGAAGGGGGTTGGTCTCTTCTCTCTACTGTCAAGTGATGGGATGGAGGAAATGGCCTGAAATTGTGCCAGGAGAGGTTTAGATTTGATATTATGAGAAAAATTCTATCCTGAAAGAGTGGTCAGGCATTGGAACAGGCTGCCCAGGGAGGTGGTGGAGTCCCTGAAGCTGCTGAAGAAATATGTGGACATGGCACTTGGGAACATGGTTTAATGGTCATGGTGGTCACTGGGTTGATGGTTGGTCTTGATGATCTTGGAGGCCAATCCCAACCAAAGCAATTCTATGATTCTATGAACTGCAGCAAGATCCAAAATAATTCTGATACAGCTCTCCAGGATGCACGGAATAAGATTGCCACACCGAGAAAATGGGAAAATCATTATGTTTTAGTAAAAAGAAATGCAGTGTAAGTCCTTTGAATTGGAATTCACCAAAGTGCCCAAAACACTGATATTGTTTAGAAAAGAGATAGAGAAAACAAAATTTCTATAAATATCAGCTGCTTTAAGACCCCTTGAATACTAAAGATTCCATTGTGGCCACATTATTTTATCTAAGCCGTCCAGTTTTGCTTACCCACAGCAAAGGGCAATCTGATGCACATTTTCAGAAAGAAGTCCTACACAAAACTAAGAACTTGCTTTGGGAAAAAATAACAGGGAACAGGGGTCTGAATTCCAGCATCCAAAAACCCTTCCAAGGCTTGTGCCCCTTTCTCCTAATTTAAAATCCCAGTATTATTGCCCTAACGTTGCTCCTAGTCACCACAGAGGTTCCTCTGTTCCACAGGAGGGAGCTTGTCTCCTGCAGAGATGATTGAATCTCTTCTGCAGTTCTCATTTTGGAAACGTGTAGGAGCTCTAAGTGCCCCACGCCTGACAGCTTCCACACAGGATTAGCAAAGAAGATTCAGAAAACGAAGGAAAAAATCTCACAAAACAAAAAACAACCCAGAAAAAAAAAAAGATGGAGCATTTATAAGCTAAAGCACTGTTAGACCCTTGTGTTTGATCACACCATTACTCCTCTCAACCCACTGCCAACCCTAATGCAATGTCACATATAGCAACGTGCCAATGTCAAATCCAATCCTATTTCTGCTCAGACATATCTGATGCACATTGGTGAGGTCTCATTTGGAGTACTGTGTCTTGTTCTGGGGTCTCCAGTTCAAGAAGGACTGGGAACTGCTTGAGAAGGTACAGCTAAGAGCTATAAAGATGATGCAGGGACTAGAACATCTTTCTATATGAAAAAAAAGCTGAGGGATTTGGTGATTTTTAGTCTACAGAAGACTGAGGGGGGATCTTATCAATGCTTACAAATACTTAAAGGGTGGGTGTCAGTAGAATGGGGTCAGTCCTTTTTCAGTGGCACCCAGTGACAGGACAAGAGGCAAGAGGCACAAACTTGTACATACAAAGTTCCACCTAAACATAAAAAGGAATTTCTTTAATTTAAGGGTGGTGGAGCACTGGAGCAGGCTGCCAGAGAGGTGGTGGAGTCTCCTCCTCTGGAGACATTCAAAGCCTGCCCAAATGCTGTCCATGCAGGCTGCTCTAGGTGATCCTGCATTGGCAGAAGGGTTGGACTAGATGACCTCAGGTGGACCCAGGTGAACCTCATGAGGTTCAACAAGAGCAAGTACAGGATTCTGCACCTGGGGCAGAAGAATCCTCACTATCAATACAGACTGGGGGAGGAGGTGATAGAAAGCAGCCCTGAGGAAAAGGACTTGGGGATGCTGATGGACGAGAATCTGGACGTGAGCAGACAGTGTGAGTTTGCAGACCAGAAGGCAAATCACGTCCTGGGCTGAATCAAAAGATGCATTGCCAGCACATCCAGAGAGGGGATTCTGCCACTTTGCTCTGCTCTGGTGAGACTTCACCTGGAATGCTGTGTCCAGCTCTGGAGCCTTCAATATAGGAAGGACAGGGACATGATGCAGCAGGTCCAGAGGAGGGCCATGAAAATCATCAGGGGTTGGGAGTACCTCTGTTACAAAGACAGGCTGAGGGAGTTGTGGTTGTTCAGCCTGGAGAAGAGAAGGCTTCAGGGAGACCTAATAGCAGCCTTCCAGTACCTAAAGGGGGCCTACATGGATGGAGGGAGACTGTTTGCAAGGGCCTGCAGTGGTAGGACGAGGGACAATGCATTCAAACTAGAGACACGCAGATTTAGATTGGATGTTAGGACAGATCTATTATGATCTCTACTATGAGGGTTCTGGAGCACTAGAACAGGTTGTCCAGGGAGGTGCTTGGAGCCCCATCCCTGGAGATATTCAAGGTGAGGCTCAACAGGGCTCTGGGCAACCTGATCTAGTTGAGAATGTCCCTGCTGACTGTAGGGGGAGTTGGACTGGATGACCTTTGGAGGTCCCTTCCAGCCCAGACCATTCTATGATTCTATGATCTCCAGAAGTCCCTTCCAACCCCTACCATTCTGTGATTCTGTCTTACATGACTGAAGGCACCAGCTATCCAGACAGCACTAGAAGAGAGACAATAAATGAGAGTAATTCAAATAATATAACAACACTAGAAGAAATCTGAACCAACAGCTGAAAGAAATAACTGAACACGAACTTGAAAACAGATTTGAAAAGACACAAATGAAAGCAATTCTCTCTCTGGACAATCATTTATTGATCCAGCTTTTACACTAGGGTTAACCTGGATGGCTGCCTTTTCCCAGAAAAACAGTGCATTTCTGTCATTCCAAATTCTGTGCCACACTTGATCTGCAGCTCTGAGCTGCAGTTTCTTTCAGGGTAGCACTGTGCTGTCATTGTGTTTCACAGTTGCTGCTTCCACTACTGTTTCCTTAGCAAAAAAAGATAACCACCAAATGCAGAGGTGACAAGCCAAGAGGGAGCAATGCTTAAGTTGTGCTGCTCTCACCAGCTAATAGCTAGAGAATTTCTTATTCCCTGCTGTCTCAGTTCTAGTCCAGTGGGTATAATCTCCTGATGTGTACAGCTAATTCCCATTATCAACAGTGGGAATAACAAACACACACAAAGAGGACAGTGAGCTCTTGAGGCCTGTAGTAGCAGTCATTTCAAATTATCAGGGTAAACATCTTTTGCATGTGGTGGGTAATAAGACTGTTACCAGTTTCTGTGTTCAAGAATTCATGATGGGTTTGTACACTCAGAGCACTGGAGATGCCCTGCTCATCTAGTTTTCAGCTTTGTAGAAGTTTTGAGTAGCATTTCTGCCAAAATAACCAATTGNGTTTGATGAGGCCTTGAGTGACCTGTACTAATGGGAGGTGTCCCTGCCTATGGCAGGGGGTTGGAACTAGATGATCCTTGAGGTCCCTTCCAACCTTACCATTCTATGATTCTATATACACACACATATGCATATATATACACAGACACAGACCTAGTCACAGATCAAAGCTTTGGGGAGAAAAATGGGGTAGAAAGAAACATGGAACCATAGAATCATGGAATTTTTTCAGTTGGAAAAGATGTCTAAGGTCATTGAGTCCAACTGTCAGCCAAAACACATCTTCTGCTCCAAATATCCTACAGTTTTAATTTATTAGTAGCCACATAAAAAAAATAGCACATGCTGCTTCAGAACTCCTATTAAACATTACAAGTCTTTCTTGTCTTCAATACTTGCTCTTACTTCAAAGCCAACTATAGTATAAAGCATATGGGCTGTGTTCTGGCTTACACAAAATCAACACTAGTAAAGAAAGATTCAGCTGCAGGCCATAGTCAGCTAATCACAGAATCATAAAACCATTAAGGTTAGGAAAGACCTCTAAGATCATTGAGTCCAACCATCAACCTAAGACCACCACAGCCATTAAAAAATGTCCCAAAGTGCTGTGTCCACACATTTCTTGAACATTTCAAGGAAGGGGTGGTGGCTCCACCAGCTCCCTGGAGAGCCTGTTCTAATGCCCAACCACTCCTTCAGTAAAGAAATTCTTCCTAATATCCAATCCAACCTAAAATCCAATACCCCTGGTGCAGCCTGAAGCCATTACCTCCTATCCTGCCATTAGTTACACGGGAAAAGAGGCCAACACCAGCCTCACTACAACCTCTTTTCACAGTTGTAGAGAGCAATAAAGTTTCCTCTCAGCCTTCCCTTCTTCAGACTAACCAGAAAGCTAAATGTTAAATCAGAGAAAAACAGCTCTTGTGTGGTAACATAGTAGTATTAAATTATCTTTAATCAAAGCCCTACGTAACATTTTAGGTCAAAAAACCTACATCCAATCAACGTGCAGACCATACCAGACCACACTCTGCTCAGGACAGTTATTCAGAACAAAACTTTTACTGGTCACAGGTAATTAACTCTGTAAAATTGTCATGCTCTGTGGTAAAATGCTAAACAAAATATTAATAACAAAACAAAACAGACCAGACAGCAAGTCTCAATACAAGCAACGGCAACCAGAGAGTCTTGTTTGTGTAACACTTAATAAGTTCCAGAGGGAAAAGGGACAGCTGTGTAAAGCTGCATTGGTTATCTCCCTTTTTTTTTCCTCCTTGTCATAGTTACATCTGTTACTGATGTTTCATTAAATGAAATGCCCAAATAGTCTCCTGAAAGTTCAGTGTGAACACTGATAAAGCTTGAACACAGAAAGCAGATGAAAAGTCATCTTCAGTGATATAATTTGGAAGGTAGCCACGATCACCTTGAAAGGTTAAATCTCTTTAGATCAAGCAAAAGTCTTTACTAAGGAGCACTGCATTTTCAGCACACATCTGACTTATTTTAAGTACAAGGACTTAAAGTAAACTTGACATCAGGTTTCTCAGTAGGACTTGCAGCTTTCAAAGGCCCTCTTCTATGACTTCTGTTCTGTTTCTTTAAGGAAGTTTAGGAAAAAAACCCACATGCTAACTATAACTTTACCAAAACCTTTATATTTTCAAGCATACTTAATAGAAATGGAATATTTACACAAAGTGGTTAGCTGAAAGTTTAGGAGGCTTTATTTCATTGATCTAATAGCTGGAAATTCTTGTAACAAAATTTTCTACAAAAACTTGTTTGGGTCTAGAGAGTCCCATAATTATTATCTCATAACATATTTTATATAACCAGGCAATATAATAGACTACTTCACTGTGTCATGCTTGTAATAGTACTGTGGCTCACAGATAAAAGACTGATAAGAATCAAGTGCAATTTATTTTTTTTTCTTTCCAAGTATTGCTTTCTAACAAGATGAAGGGTTAAAACAATCATTTGCCCCTTTAAGGTGCTATTGACCTCAACCCCTTCTCTTGCTCAAAATTAGCAAAAAATAATTCATAGAATCATAGAATTGTTTCAGTNCCTTCCAACCTAAACCATTCTACAATTCCATGATTCTATTAAAACACGTCCCAAAGTGCTATGTCCATACGCTTTTTCAGCACCTCCAGCAACAGTGACTCTACCACCTCCCTGGGCAGCCTGTTCCAATGCCTGACCGCTCTTGCAGGAAAGAAATTATTCCTAATATGAAATGTAAACCTCCAGAGGGCACAGACTCTTTCTGGAAGTTGTACAGTCCAAGAATGGCTATATTTAAGGTCACCAAGATGATCAGAGGGCTGCAGCNAAATTGTGCCAGGGGAGCTTTAGTTTGGATATTAGGAAAAATTTCTTCACTGAAAGAGTGGTCAGGCATTGGAACAGGCTGCTCAGGGAGGTGGTGAGACCACCACCTCAGCAGGTGTTGAAGAAAAGTGTGGACATGGCACTTTGGGCCATGGTGGTCTGGGGTTGACGGTTGGACTCTGTGATCTTAGAGCTGTCTTCTAACTGAAACAATTCTATGATTCTATGAATTATTCCAAATTGCTTTTAATCACATCTAAAATGGGAAATAATACCAAACCAAAAATAGATATGCAGAAGTGACTGACAGCAGAAAAAAGGGCTGATTTCAGCTATGATAAAAGGTTTCAGACCTCCTCAGGTTCACTGGGATTTGAGTACACAAACCATACTGAGTCATGCCATTAACTGCATTGTATCTCCTACTCCAATACAGTGAACTTTTGAACCTGTATTTGCAACACACCAGAAAGCACGAGCAGGCCCTAAACGCCACTTGTCTCAACTTCTCAAGAGCTGAACATTGGGAAAGAAAACAAATCNCCTTATCATTCTATGATTCTATTTGACCTGCTTGGTAAAAGAAAGCATTTACTACATTCTAGATGATGTAATGTCATTTCCCAGTGAAATGCCAGTGTTCTTCTTTCCATACTTTGAATACAACAATGAAAGAAGACCAAGAGTCTGGAAAAGTGCCTGCAATGAAACAGAAGAAACTGAAAATTACAGTTCTCTACAAAACTACCGGATAATGAAGCATCTGGGCATCTTCATGGAGATTTGGGACATATCAATGATACTGAACAAAGAAACCTGAACTAAGCTACCAAAAATTGACCAGTTTCTCTCTGAAACATGTGAGTAGGGGAATTTTGCATCCAGAGAAGGGTAACAAAGCTGGTGAAGGGTCTAGAGAACAAGTCTTATGAGGAGTGGTTGAGAGAAATGGGCTTGTTCAGTCTGGAGAAGAGGAGGCTGAGGCAAGACTTCATTGCTCTCTACAACTCCCTGGAAGGAGGCTGGAGAGAAGTGAGGTTGGTCTCTTCTCCCTAGTATCAGGTGATATGATGAGAAGCAGTGGCCTGAAATTGTGCCAGGGGAGCTTTAGTTTGGATATTAGGAAAAATTTCTTCACTGAAAGAGTGGTCAGGCATTGGAACAGGCTGCTCAGGGAGGTGGTGAGACCACCACCTCAGCAGGTGTTGAAGAAAAGTGTGGACATGGCACTTTGGGCCATGGTGGTCTGGGGTTGACGGTTGGACTCTGTGATCTTAGAGCTGTCTTCTAACTGAAACAATTCTATGATTCTATGAATTATTCCAAATTGCTTTTAATCACATCTAAAATGGGAAATAATACCAAACCAAAAATAGATATGCAGAAGTGACTGACAGCAGAAAAAAGGGCTGATTTCAGCTATGATAAAAGGTTTCAGACCTCCTCAGGTTCACTGGGATTTGAGTACACAAACCATACTGAGTCATGCCATTAACTGCATTGTATCTCCTACTCCAATACAGTGAACTTTTGAACCTGTATTTGCAACACACCAGAAAGCACGAGCAGGCCCTAAACGCCACTTGTCTCAACTTCTCAAGAGCTGAACATTGGGAAAGAAAACAAATCTGTCCACAGCACCAGAAAAAAAAGAAGCTCACTTTGCTGTTCTTTAATGTTCCCTATTTGGTTGCCTGGTCTTTAAGAAGATGAGACCTCTAGCTGAAGATTTTTATGTGAGTGGAGCAATAGGGTATTGGTCCTCTATGGATTTCTTTCTTTTAAGCAAACATTAGGTTTATGTATCTGCCCTTCCATAAGGATAATGCTGCTGAAAGAAGTAAATAAATAAACAAATAAATAGTTCTTCTCTGCTCTGTGGCCTGTTTTCACACAGGGAATTTAGTATTTTTGAGAAATTTGCTTGCCACATGCAGCTGATCATCCCATCATACACCTTGCTCCTTAAAGTTGTGGAGAAAAGGCTTCTCAAAATGTGAGTGGGAATAATGCTCCTTCCCTTGGCCATGGTTTTTGGGGTGCTAGTGTTTTGATTTTTTTAAAGCTCAAGTAGTTACTGGCCATGGTTTTTGGGGTGCTAGTGTTTTGGGTTTTTTTAAAGCTCAAGTAGTTACTGCCATTCACAGCAGCAAAAAAAATCATCTGTCTACAAGATTTTAAAATGAAAAAGGGGTGTGTGGGTGTGGATGTCTAATTCACAACAGCTACAGCCATTGTGGAAGCTCTATGATGGCTCACTGCTAGAAGGTCTTAACCCTCATCTGGGAGGACACTTTCAGCCTTTGTATCCATTCCCTGGAAAAGTAACAGGAACTCAGACTTTCCAACATTCTTTTCATCTGCAGTGTCAGAAATTTAAATGTGCACAGCTCTTATAGGAGGCTACCAGATCACTCAAGCTGGCTAACAGATTAAAACCTTGCACAGTACTAACACCACATATGGAGAGCTGCAGACTCCAGTTTTCCTACAGCTATATTCCTTTTTAAACAGTACTCAGAACATTGTACAAGATGTTTTTATTAGAGCTGCAGTCAAGGACACATCAGCTACAATGAAACAGTAAAATTTAACTGCTGCCAACAACGTTCTGCTTTGGTCTACGACCAGTTTGAGCTTGTCCAACAGCCACTTACCATCATTCTCCCATAGAGTGACACTAAGCTGCTTCATGAACAGCCTTAAAGTTTATTTTGCTTTTACTGTGACTCTTCACTACGCAGTTGCGCAGTAGTAAACATGACCTTAACACTGAGTGGAAGTTTGGCAACAACTTGATTGCAAATGTAATCTGCAACAGCCACAGAAGTTAACCCAGCCAAAAGCAGAGTTACAGCTCTCAAAAAGTCAGACTATAAATGGCTATACAAAACCACATCTCACGCTGCAGTTTGCTAGCGTGATTAACTGTAGTGCTGTGTTACACCTGCAAATCATTTATCTTTTTGCAAGTACTGCAGAACTAATGCAGATGCCACAGTACCTGACTGTCCTCAAATCAGGTAACAGCCTAAGAAGAGTAATAAATCAGTGGCACCACTTGAAATGGGCGTTGTTAAACAAGCCTGCAAGTTTCCATGGGATCAGGACCTCAGATGGTGAAGCGATGATCTAAAGTGCACTGGAAAATAAAAGTGGCATCATAATTTTAAAGGCTCAAAATGAAGGCCTGGTTAATGTAGCAGATTAAAAGCAAAAGCTTTCATCAAGATTTTAGGATAAATGTTTTAGAAGCTGAGTCTGTAAAAGTTTTGTGGTTATAAAACACATTCTATTGCAATGTTTTATGAGGCAGAGGGAGCAGCCAAAAAAAGGCTACCTCTGAGATTTATTTACAAATAGGCTACAGGAATAGCTAGCTGATGCCCTTGCTGCACTTAAAAAGAAAGCTGAAATAAAAAGGTGAGGCTTCTCTGACAGCAGTTGTCTAGCTACAGATGAAAGTAGATAAATTTGAAACTACAGAGATGTAGTAACTTGGTGGTAATAGGGCTGCTGAAGGAACATTCTGCTAAAACACTGGCCACATCTCAAAGGTCAGCATATGAGAGGAGACACCAAATTTCCATCATTTAGCATTTTCCTTTCTCAGAACAGCACTTCAGTATAGGCAGTAGATATACTTGGCTCAAGAATATACTAATAAACTGACAAAAACACTTCAAAATTAACACTGGTCAGATCCTGTCCTCACTAAAACCAGCTTAACTCCCAAGCCAATACCTGTTTTTCAAAGACTCCAGCTACAGCATAGTCAAGTCCTTGATTCCACCACACTTACAGCCACAGGAATATACATTGTGGCACAAGGTAGAGAGGTCAGGAAGGTGTAGCAGGGACCAGCTATGTCTCCACCAAATGTTGAAACTGCACTTTCATACAAACATTCAGGGCTTGGCTCACTACAGCATTTGCAACCCTGTTCAGCAAAGCACACTGACTTGAGACCTCAGTTACTATGGTGATGAGCATGGAATAAATGTTTATATATAATTAGATATATTCTCCCTTCTAGAAAGCAGTTGTCCTTCTCACAGAAAGCTATTATTTTATTTTGTTTTTTTAAACAGATGTAAAAAAAAGTATTCATATTTTAAAGCTAAACAATTGTTATTATTCATTAGTAACTTAATGATAATTTAAATGTATGCCAAGAACAAAAAGCACATGAAAAATTAGTCAATGAGAAGCCACTCTCTTTTGAAAACTAAACTGCTAAGCTCCCTAGAGATGAAGCTAATGCCTAGGTTTATACATTTTTAGAGTTTTGCTTAAGAAACACAGGAATGATTAATAAAACTCAATCTCACTTTACCTAACAAAGCTTTAAGAAATACTTGAACAAAAAAATTAACCTAGGAGTCCTTTTTCTTCTATGCAATTACTACATTAAACTACCTCTACTTGTACAGTATAAGCATTATTTCCTAACTCTGGGCTTGCTGTAAAAGCAGTAAGCTGATATAAACAAGTTGAAATGCTTAGCTCATAAGCTCAGAATTGGTAGCTTACTTCCTTTTTCCAAGCATGATGAATCAGTAATTACAGTAGAACCATCTGCCACAGAAAGGGGTTTGGGGAACTCTTTGCCACAACATTTATGTATAACTTGGACTTTTTCAATTTTTTTTTTTTTTTTTTTTTTTTAAAAGAGAAAATCCACTCCTACATTGAGATCACTAGTTGCATTTCTTAGCACCTAACATTGCTTTAAATAAAGGGATGCTACATCCAGGGGAGAGAGGATGATGATTTCCTAGGATCAGTGACTATAAAAACTAATGACAAAATTTAAGCAAACACTGAATTCCTCCCTGAAGAAAAACAAACTGACAAAATGTGTCAGAAACAGTGCCAGCTGATGAGCTGCCTCATTCTTTCCACTATGATGCCATCTGTTGCCAGCTCTTCCCTGTTCACATGCACTACACTCCCCTCCAACTCTCAGCCTGGCCCTGCTCTCAAGTCTGATAATGAACTCCAGCTTTACCCACTTGATGGGTGTCAAGAACTATACCTGCAGTCGGAGGTGGTGCTTTGTGACAGCAGCCAAATGAAGAGACTTCTACTCCCAGACACTGTTGCAGCTCTTCGCTTTCATGACATTTTTTCTCCCTGCTGCCCAGTCTGACAAGATAACTACATGTGAAGTTACTGCCCAGGGAGGTGCCAGAGTCACCATTCTTGGAGGTGTTCAAGAAACATGTGGCCATGGCCCTTTGGGACACCATTTCATGGCCATGATGGAGTTAGGGTGATGGTTGAATTCGATGACCTTGGAGGTCTTTTTCAACTGAAACAGTTCTATGATTCCGTGTATCCACCTCCCAAACAAACTGTTGCAGCAATTAGCTTTAGAGGAACCTTTGCTGCATAAAATGCTGAAGCTGAGAGGGGTAACATTTTAAGAATTGAGGAATTTTTTTAAGCAGATTCATGCAAGTAGGTAATAGAGGGGGAAGAGTCCAGTAAGAAGGGCAAAACAAATTCTATGCTTTTCTTTACCTGCAGCATGACAAGAGACAATGTACAATGTGGCCAGCAGTATGCTCAGGTGTCCAAGAAGGCCAAGAGCATCCTGGCCTGGATCAGGAACAGTGCGGCCAGCAGGCACAGGGAAGTGATTGTGCCCCTACACTCAGTGCTGGTGAGGCCACACCTGAAATACTGAGTTCAGTTTCAGGCCTTTCACTACAAGGCAGACATTGAGGTGCTGGAACACGTCCAGAGAAAGGCAACAAAACTGGTGAAGGGTCTGGAGGACAGGTCTGGTGACGTGCAGCTGAGGGAACTAACTGGTGAAGGTCTGGAGAAACAAAGGCTGAGTGTAGACCTCATTGCTATCTATAACTCTCTTAAAGAAAGTTGGAGTGAGGTAGAGGTCCTTCTCCCTAGTATCAAGTGATAGGAGGAGAGGAAAGGGCCTGAAATTGTGCCAGGGGAGGTTTAGGGTGGATATTGGGGAAAATTTCTTTCCTGCAAGAGTGGTCAGGCATTGGAACAAGCTGCCCAGGGAGGAAGTGGAGTCTCCATCCCTGGAAGTGTTGAAGAAATGTGTGGATATGGCACTTTGGGACACTTTTTAATGGCCACAATGGTCTTAGGTTGACAGCTAGACTCGATGATCTGGGAGATCTTTTCCAACTGAAACAATTCTACGATTCTATGTGCCTGTAACATTAAAACCTAATGCTAAATAGCAGTAGGATATTAACCTGAATGAAATAATTTAATAACATTGAATCAACCTTTACCTCTAGGCTGTAAATTGCTCCAAAGGCAAAGACTTTCTTCTGTGCCCTGCACACGTTGTTGATACGCAAGAGGTATTATGAAGATGTACAGCTGATCATGAAGAAGCAGAGTGTAATTTTGACTTGCTCTAAGAATAGGCCAAACGCCTTCCTCCAGTTTGCATGCAAATTTATGAGTGAAGACAAGGCAGGTATCTGAGGGGGGGAAACTCATCTTTGAATCTGAATCCCATCAGGGGCCGTCCAAATGAAAACTTCATCTTCTCAATCACCAAGGTTTACAACCTTAGCCTCTTTAAGTGACAAACATTTACATAGTTATGGAAGTGATCTTCCTTTCAGTTGAGTATTTAGCTTCATCAAGAGAAGCATGGCCAGCAGAGCAAGGGAGGGGATTCTGCCCCTTTACTCTGCTCTTGTCAGACCCCATCTGGAGTACTGTGTGCAGTTCTGGAGCCCCCAGCACAGGAAGGACATGGAACTGTTGGAGCAGTTCCAGAGGAGGGCCACGAAAATGATCAGAGGGCTGCAGCAGCTCTCCTATGAGGACAGGTTACAAGAGTTGGGGCTCTGCAGCCTGGAGAAGAGAAGGCTTCCAGGAGACCTTAGAGTAGCCTTCCAGTATCCGAAGGGGGCCTACAGGAAGGCTGGGGAGGGACTATTGACAAGGTCTTGTAATGACAGGACAAGGGGCAATGGGTTTGAACTGGCAGAGGGGAGATTTAGACTGGATGTTAGGAGGAAGTTCTTTGCAGTGAGGGTGGTGAGACACTGGCACAGGTTGCCCAGGGAGGTTGTGGCTGCTCCCTCCCTGGAGGTGTTCAAGGCCAGGTTGGAGGAGGCCTTGAGTAACCTGTACTAGTGGGAGATGTCCCTGCCTATGGCAGAGGGTTGGAACTAGATGATCCTTGAGGTCCCTTCCAATCCTACCATTCTATTGTTCTATAGCTGCAGAGAGGAGTGCATTATTGCAAAAGGCAAAAACTAGATAATTAGGCCAAACTAAAGCTCCTTTTATCCTTAAAACCCACAAAACATTCATTCGTGCTTACAAAACAATCCATAGCAAGGGACCAGATGTCCCCAAACACTGATACTAGAGCTATGAGGTTGTGCTAAGCAATCTCCAAGTCAATTTTCTTAATACCTTTAATATTTTGAGTTGTTTTCAAACTTTTATAGTAAACAGGCTTAGAGATCCTCCTCCCATTTAGACACCAAGCAGTGGAGTTTAGTTATTGCTGCTTAAAAAGAATGAATTCACAATGAATTTATAGTCTAGCACTGAAAAAAAAAAAAGCAGTTTTAAACTTTTTTTTCCTCCCTTTTAATATCTGAAATTTTGTTACTGATTCTATTGTTTCTTTTTATGCAGACTTTTGCAGATTAAAAAAAACTACCAAAAAAAATTTTCACCTAACACTGTTGATAATACTCTTTGAAACTTTTAAGTACAAAGGAAGGCTTGGTTTTATTTTCCCCTAGGGGAAAATGAAAACTAATTCTTTAGGCTGGGCATGTCAAGCATTTACTGTATGTGAATACCAAGTAATTATGGGCTGTATTGTAGAAATATTAATGTACATACAAGCACATTGCATAATTGTGTAAGAACTTCTGAATGCTCAGAGCAAATGAATGACAAATTCAGTGGTAAAAACTCCTCTATTTCACTCAGTGGTGTGAACAGAGTACTACTGGAGGTGTTCCCAAAGCAACACCCAGAAAAGCAGGTATGCTAGAAAACTTGTCTTAGACTTCAGGGTTAAGCCTTAACCCACCTCAAAGATGATGTTAAAGTGAGACAACTGTTAATAGTTGAAGCAAGGAATCACTCTGGCCCTCCTCAAGGTTTGGTATCCCCAACTCTACAGGAAACAGTACTGAAGTGCTTAGTAATCCTCTAAACTAGAACAGGAATACCAGGGTGTAAGCTAAGGCGTTGTTTAACACCTTTGTCAGTGGTATGGACAGGGGAATCCACTGCTTGTGGATGATACCAAACTGTATGGTCCAGTTGATATGGTGGAGTAAAGAGATGCCATCCAGAGGGACCTGAACAGGCTTGAGAGGTGGGCCCAAGCCAACCTCATGAAGTTCAACAAGGCCAAGCACAAGGTCCTACACCTGAGATAATCCCAAGCACAAACAGGCTGAGTGAGGAGTGACTCATAAAGAGTCTTGAGCAGAAGGACTTGGGAGTGTCTGCTGATGGAAAGTTCAACATGAGCTGGTAATGTCTCTTGTAGCCCAAAAGGCAACCCTGTCCTGGGCTCCATCAAGGGAAGTGTGACCAGCAGGACGAGGCAGATGACTCCCCCCCTCTACTCTTGTGAGACCCCACCTGGAGTACTGCATCCAGTTCCGGAGCCCCCAACACAAACACTCTTGGAGCAGGTCCAGAGGAGGACCAAGAAGATGATCAGAGAGCTGGAGCATCTCCCCTACAGGGACAGGCTAGGAGAGTTGGGGCTGTTCAGCTTTGAAAAGAGAAGGCTTTGAGGACATCTTACAGAAGCATTCCAGTACCTAAAGGGGTCCTACAAGTAGGCTAAGGAGGGACTTTTTACAAGGAATTGTAGTGATAAGATGAGGGAGAATAGGTTGAAGCTGGAAGAGGGTACATTTAGACAGGGTACTCAGGAAAAAAAAAAATTACAATGAGGGTGATGAGACACTAGCATGGGTTACCCAGGGAGGTTGTGGATGACCTTTCCCTGGAGGCGTTCAAAACCAGGTTGGACAGGGCTTTGAGCAACCTGGTCTAGCAGAAGGTGTCCCTGCCCATGGTGTGGGGGGTTGGAAATAGATGATCTTTATGGTCCCTTCCAATGCAAACCATTCTATGATACCTTCAGCAGATAAGAATGTCTTCATTCTATGGTATTCATAAACACAGCAGCAAGCAAGAGCCTGTTACTACAGATCAGGACACATATGATCAAGGTGTGGTTCCTGGACAGGACCACAGACCACATGGGAACATGAAGGATGCTGGAGAGCCTGTATGCTAGTTGTAAGGGAGTGGACAAGGGCTGCCCACATGAACAGCCTTATACTGATCTGCTCAGGGATTCAGCATGCTTCCAGCTCAATCTCATAGTTCAGTGGAATCAGACAATACCTGGGAAACTATTTTTATCTCTCAGGTGGAAGCTACCTGCAGAATTACCCCCAAGCCAACTCTCTCAAAATGCAATTACCCCCAAACTGTCATGAAAATGGTAAGAGAAGACTCAAAGCTGGCTAATCACAAATGGCTATCTTGAGCATACACTTAAACTGGCTACTAAGATGCCAAGAACTGAGTATTTTAAGCTTCCATTATATTCTAGAGCATAGACTCCAAATGTTTTGGGTTGGAAGGGATTGTTAAAGGTCAACTAGTCCAATCCCACTGCAGTCAAGCAGGGACATCTTCAACTGTATCAGGTTGCTCAGAGCCACCTCCAACCTGACCTGGAATGTTTCCAGGGATGGGGCACCTACCACCTCTGGGGAACCTGGGTCAGCATCTCACCACTCTCATTCTAAAAAGTTTCATCCTTATCCTCACAGTTGTTAGATCTCCACATCACTCACACACTCTCTCCTCTCTTTTCACCTAAATTCTTTCTTTTCCCACATTGGAAAATTCACTGCCAACTTAATTAGTGACTTTGCAATTACCTACAAATGTATGCATTTGATCAGACCAAACACCCACATATTCAAAAGAAGATAAAAGTCCATGTTCACAAACAAATTAACCATTTGAGCAGTAAAATGTGCACTAAAATGACAACAAACTAAAGGACTTACTAGTGGGGAGTTGTCCTTTAAGAGTGTTCTGCCTTACCTAAACCAGCTGCGTAACTGAACACTCTACAAATGAGACAGATTTCCAAACCTGGAGTTACAGTACTGCACATTTGGGGTGAGTTTTCTCCCCCCTCCCCCCTTTTTTTTTCCTCTTTCTTATAATTCTTACACACATTTCACTCCACATTATCATGAATTACAGGATGACAATCTCTGGTTAAATTGTACTTTAGGTCAGCTAAAGAACTCTCTAAGAATCTAGTGCTTTATCCATAGATCCCAAGTGCTTTTAGAATGTTCCAGCTCTGACTGCTTCAGTGATGGATTTTTCATTTCAGCACCACGAGCTTCACTATCTTTAGACATTCTCTGCTCTTTTTTAGCACACTCAGAGGCCTTGAGCAGGTAACAGCATTTCCTCTTTTAAAAGTCCATTTTCAGGGTCACTCAGACTTTACAGGAACTGGGAGGCTCTGAAAGCAACAAAGCTCAGATCTGAGGAAGTTTTCTGTTTTATTTTTAAAACACTGGTTTCTTCATGCAACCATTTCAAAGGCCCTGACCTCCCAAGGTTTGCAACAAACAGTTTTAGGCTATATCCAAAGGCGAGCAGGTTATACTGAAAGTTATTTTCTGGGATAACTAATCTAAAATATTCTCTATTGTACTCAGAACAGTAGTGCTTAAAACAAACAAACAAAATAACAACATAGAAGCCCACACAAGTAGGGCTGCAGCTTATTCAGCATGACAGACAGTTCTCTGTTTATGTGTGCCAGTAATAAAGGAAGCCTCCATACGCACTGGAAAAATTCTCCCTTTACCAGAAGTGGATGTATCTGGCATGCTATTGATCAAGACTGTCCTGGTCAGCAAAGGTAAAAAATGGGGCTTGCTCCCAAGAGGATTACATACATGCTCCTCTTTCTCCCTAATAGCAATCCTTCTCTCTGGCCCTAAGTTAGATCCACAGAATGGCAGGGATTGGAAAAGATCTCTAGAGATCAAGTCTTACCCCCCCCCCCGCCCCCCAAGGCAGGTTTACCTAAAGAAGGTCACACAGGAACACATCCTGGTGGATTCTGAACATCCCCAGAGATGGAGACTCTGACACCTCTCTAGGCAACCTGTTTCAATACTCCAGCACCCTTAAACTAAACAAGTTCCTTCTCATATTTAGATGGAACTTCGTAAGTTCAAGTTTGTGCCTGTTACTCCTTGCCCTGTCACTAGGCACCACTGGCAAAAAGCCTGGTACCATCCTCCTGACACCCACCCCCTAAGTATTAATTGCATTTGATCAGTAGAAGACTGGATATGTATTCCCTGATACTGAGGGAAATTAGTCCCTTTTAGCCCAAGGTATGACTACAGGAAACATTTTCTTCCCAGCAAGAGTGGTCAGGCATTGGAATGTGCTGCCCAGAGAGGTGGTGGAGTCACCAACCCCAAATGTGCTTAAAAGTCATTTGGATGTGGTGCTTGGGAATATGGTTTAAGAGTGAACTTTGTAGAGTAGGGATAATGGTTGGATTTGATGATCCTGAGGGTCTTTTCCAACTGGAATGTTTCTGTAATTCTGTGACACAGGATTCAGGAGGCATAGGGAATGAAAGCTTTTGGTTGCTTTCTACTGAGGTCTTGCTCAAAGCACTGCTAGAGCTGGAGAGTTCATATCCAGCAAGGCAAGATAGTATTGATGACCTGCATTTATTCCTTGCTACATATGACAAAAATCAGTAAGGAGCATACTCCTCACCAGGCTATGAGGAGTGTTTCTCAGAATGGTTTCTATTTGCAAAAGGGCCAGAACATAAATATTTCCCAGACACGTCCTACACTTTTAGCTCTGCTAGTTAGCAACAGGAAGGTAGCAAAATACTCCTGGCTGACTTGTGCTTGCAGAAAACTGCAAATTACATTGACCAAAACACCACTACAGTGTTGTTTATTCTAGTCCCAAAGTGGTGTGAGCTATAACAGGAAAAAGACACTGAGTGCACCTACACTAAGAAGGTATGTCGCAACGGCAGGACTGTCTCATCCACAGGCTGCTGTTATGCTGGAAACAGTGGGGCCAGCAGAGATGTACACACCCCAGTAAATCTTTGTTCAGGTTTGGCCTGTGTAGCATTAATCAGAATCAAAGAATGGCAGGGGTTGAAAGAGACCTCTGGGGATCATCTAGTCCAACCTCCTGCTAGAGCAGGTTCATCCAGAACAGGCTGCATAAGATCAAAATGTCCAGGCAGGTTTTGAAAGTCTCCAGAGAAGAAGACTCCACAATCTCTCCAGGAAGCCTGTCCCTGTGCTTCGACACCCTCAAAGCAAAGTTTTCCCTTAGATTCAAGTGAAACCTCCCGTGTTTCAGTTTGTGTTCGCTGAGTCTTCTATCACTGGGCACCACTGAAAAGAGCCTATCCCCATCCTCTTAACACTCTCCCTTTAGATATCCATAAGCACTGATAAGATGTCCTTTCTGACTTCTCCAGGCTAAACAGCCCCAGGTCTCAGCCTCCCATCCTAAGAGATGCTCCAGTCCCCTCAGCATCTTCATAGAGAGTCTGTCTGACACTCTCCAGTAGAGTTCTCTCTCTTGAACTGGGGAGCCCAGAACTGGACACAATACTCCAGATGCAGACTCATCAGGGCAGAGCAGAGAACAACTTCCCTTGACCTGCTGGTCACACTCTTCTTAACGTACCCCAGGACACCACTGGCCTTCTTGGCCACAAAAGCACACTGCCAGTTCATGGGGAACTTGTGGCCCACCAGGACTGCCAGGTCCCTCCCCATGGAGCTGCTTTCCAAAAGGCCAACCTCTAACCCGTTTTCCTCCCCAGAGGCAACACGCCTACTGCCATACTATACAAGTGTCTGTATTTGTCTTTAATACTGAGATTTACGTGCATTCCATCACTGTCATGGCACTGTGAAGCACAGCTCTGTACTCCACCTACCTCTGCATTAACTCTTCATTGCCATTGTAGCAGCTATCATTAAGTCTGCAAAAGGACAATGTAACAACTTCAGCTGAACAGGAAAGACAAATTTGAAGTTCTTCACATGAATGAATTTTTTTTTCCAAACAATAAATAGTCTTATCACATTAATATTACTCTGACAACAAATGACCTACACTATTATTTTTTGAGTGATACTCTTCTCTTAAACCTGTGTTCCGTGACTTCTATGCATAAACACACAAGCAGTAAACTATTCTGATGAGTTCCCCACCAGATGAAAAGCATGAGAATCACTACTAGCCTTATCCTCCTCTTCACAGACAAGGCTTTTAAGACCAGGTTTGTGAAACTATATTCTACATTAAGCATCTGGAGTACCTCTTCTTGAGCACTTTGGTCACAACAACCCCGAGGAATGCTACAGGCTTGGGGAAGAGCTGCTGGAAAGCAGTCTGGTGGAAGGGGTTCTGGGGATGATGGTGGATGGCTGGCTGTACATGAACCAGCAGGGTGCTCAGGTGGCCAAGAGGCCAAACGTCATCCTGGCCTGTATCACAAACGGTGTATGCAGCAGCAGCAGGGAAGTGATTGTGTCTCTCTACTTTGCCGTGGAGAAGCCACAGTTTGGGTACCAGGTTCAGTTCTAGGCACTACAGTATAGAAAAGACACTGAAGTCCTGGAGTATGTCCAGAGAAGAGCAGTAAGACTGGTGAGGGGTTTGGGAGGCAGTGTCTTATGATGATTGGATGAGGGAGCTGGGGTTGTTTAGTCTGGAGAAGACTAAGGGGAGATCTTATTGCTCTCTACAATGCCCTGAGAGGAGGTTGTAGTGAGGCTGGTGTTGGTCTCTCCTCCCAAGTAACTAGTGAAAGGATAAGAGGAAATGGGCTTAAGATGTGCCAGGAAAGATTTATGTTGGATATTAGGACTAATTCTTTTCCTGAAGGAGTGGTCAGGCATTGGAATGGGCTGCCCGTGGAAGTGGTGGAGTCACTGTCCTCAGAGGCATTCAAGAAACAGGTAGAGGTGGCACTTCAGGATATAATTTAGTGGTCATGGGAGCTGGGTTATGGTTGGGCTCCATGACTGTAAAGGTCTTTTCTAACCTTAATGATTCTATGATATGCTGCTTAAGCTAGGGACATCACATTTGATGAGGTGATCACTCAGGGGTCAAATTGTTTGGGCTGTAGTAAAATTCCAGTGGTGGTGCTTTACAGCAGGAAAATCTCAAGCTGTTTTCAGTATGCAAAGCAGGCTGCAAAATAAAAACCACACAATTTCCAGAGAGCAGAATTCTCTCTTATTGACAGAGGGAAGAAAATTAGTAGTGTATGAGCATTGCCTGAAGTTTCAAGGTGTTGACTTCAGAACTTAACTTTTATGAATACATACTTTTTGTCTGCATGGAGGTAGAAGTAATGGGGGG
>WBNM01018881.1:0-38506 GCA_013399055.1 Ramphastos sulfuratus | reverse complement strand
ATTGTGTTTCTGTACTACCTTTAACTTGTATATTTCTGTAACTATTCCTGTCTATTGTGTCTATCTCTGCTTGTACATTGTGCTGAGCTGTAAATAGAGCTTCAGTCCTTAACTTCCAGCTGGCTGAGTCTAGTCTGGGGGATTTTACAAAGTAGGGGTGGGGGCAGGTAACTCCCAAACCATCACAAATAGCAAGAGGTAGCATATTTTGCTTACCTTCACTTCCCTTCCTTTGGGGCTTTATCTTCACAGAGTAACAGCTTCTGAGTGAAGTGAATAAATAATACATTGGTGCCAACCCTGAGCTGCAGTGATAAGCTGAGAAAAGGAGGTCTTTGGATATGTGTTACAGAGCTGGGGTTTAAACACTCCTTGAAACTACCTACTTAGGTGTATGCAGAAATATGCTCACTGGTGGGGTTGGTTTCTTTCTTTTGGAGTCAGTGGAACAGATTGTTTCTTAGGGCTGCCTGGTACCCACGTGTGTCCATGGCATCAGAAATAGAGCTGAAACCACCCAACTTCATATACTTCCTTTCACCACACAGAGCAGCATAGGTGATTTATTGTAATGACTCCTTGTGCTACTTGGAATGCTCAGGGGAAAGATCATTTCCGTGGTACATGGAATGGATTTTTGTATCCTGTATGTGAGAAGGTTGAAGCAGAAGGTTCAGTCATGATGATCTGTGTCCACCATGAAAGGAAATTGCTAGCACTCCTTGACAAAAATCTCTAGTGACAGGAGATTGAGATATACTAGTGTTGGGCAGGCACTCTTGCAAATATTTTCACAACCGTGTTCAAGCCTAACAATTTACCTCCATTGTTTAATGCTGAACTGTTAAATTCAGATGATGATACAGCTTTACAAATCTGTGAACTTGTCTGTGTATCCAGCAATTTTTTTTAAGCAGCCTTTGAAAAAATCCTGTCACTGGCGCCACTAAGCTAAGCCAAAATGTCAACAATTTCTTTTTAACAAGACACTGCAGTCTGTGGTGCTAATAAAACCCTGGCTGGGATGGTATCGAGGGAATAGACATGTAGAAAAAGCTGTCAGGGTATTGTGCTTCCAGGAGAAGCAAGAACGAGTCGTAGCTGTTTACCAAATAAGGTAAAATGTAATAATAATTCCAGGAAGTAAGAACACCTGCTACATATATTAGATAAAATTCCAAGGCTTCTGAGAAAACATGACAGTGTCCACAGTGATTTGGTAGTAAATGTTTGTTTGGGAATGGTGGATTTCATTTGATTACTGAGGTGAGAGGTGTGCCACAGTTAGATTTGCTGTTTGGGAAACACTGTGGTGGTGCTGAGAAATGTGAATAGTACCAAAGCATTTATTGTGATAGGGAGAAACGGCTCTGCAGACTGCAGCACTGNGCTGAGATGTATAAAAACAAGGACACAAAAATATGGATAAGAGAGAGTCTCTGTCTCTCTAGCTGGTTTGTGTCTGCTGGCCTCTCTGCTGAGCAACCCAACTAACCACTCTGCTTCTAACCCCCCTGACCAATCCTCCAAACTCACCTTGCATGTAAACCAGACCTTGGGGTAAGGTAGAGGGGTGGGAAGAAGGTGGAAGGGTGGTTGGGAGTCCCTCCTGGGCACTCTGATTTCTGGGAGGGGGATTGTGTTTCTGTATTACCTTTAACTTGTCTATCTCTGTAACTATTCCTATTACATCTATCTCTGCTTGTACTTCGTGCTGAGCTGTAAATAGAGCTTCAATCCTTAACTTCCAGCTGACTGAGTCTAGTCTGGGGGATTTTCATAGTGTGGGGAGGCAGGGAACTCCCAAACCATCACAAACAGGGAGAGTTTTGACCCCATATGAAAAGTTGATAATCTGTTCTGGTTGCTGTAGTGCAAGCTCATTCCCTTCTCTGCTGTTCTCTGCCATTTCTGTCATGTGTGTGTTTTTTGAAGAGGAGTCAGTGTGGTAACAGTAGTTAAAATCCAAGGAAACAAACCCAAGCATACTTTTTTATGCTTCTTATAAGACATAGTACCTTTGCTGATACTGAAAATATGTAAAGTCCTCCCACTGTCTTTGTTTGCAACAGAAGCACATCAAGATGTAGCATTGTTCATACTAAACCTGCATCTTCAAGCATGAGACTCCAAGCCTGATCGCTGACAAATATTGGGAGACTTCCTCCTTCTCTCTGGCCCCAGGCTTATGAGGAGTGCTGCTGAGGGACTGTTTGGCATTGTTGATTTTCTCATGTCTGTCATAAATGTAGCCTCTTGAGCAGGTGTGGTCATCTCCTGTGTGCATCCCTGGGCATGGTTTTGGTGGCTTCCAGGAATGCACACCTTAGAGGATAGCCTTGATATCTAATGTGAAAATGTTGGTTTTGTTAGCCCATGCTAGGATATGTCTCTGATTGCTGTTTGCTACTCTGTGCAGGATAGCTGAGCGTGATTAAACCAGAACAAGGCCAGTCCAATTAGTTCCTAGTGTTTGGCTTCCTTCAAGACAGGAGCACTTCATCTCCCCATCCCCCTCTCTTTCCAAGGCAGTACTAATAGGGAAAGAGACTAAAACATTTTTCTGTAAATGAAAACAAAATAGACAGCTGGGAAAATAATTAATTTTGGAGAAAGCCTGGAGTGGTTCTTTAGAACCTGAGTTATCTTCACACTTCTGTACAATGACACTTTTTAAAACCTGTTAACTACTGAAATGACCTTCTGAAATTAAATTTCAAGCATCTCAATTCTGTAAGTATGTAGCAAGGCATTCTGTGTCATTTAGGTTTCTAAATCTAAGGCAAAACCACTTCTGTTTTCCTTGCTCCTTTTTCTTGAAACTTGTGTTAAAATATAATCCTGTGAAATACTGCCCTTGTGATTGAGTCTTGCAGAATCTGTTGCTAGTGGGAATATGTTTTTTGGATTTTTTTTTCTCTGAGTGATGTAAATGGTAGAATATTCTAGTACATCTTTGTGCAAGATTTTGGGAACATTTTCAGGAGCCTGGTCCCTTAAAATATTGTAGTCTTCCATCACTGCTGGCTTTTTCTACATTCTCAGATGTCTAGTTGTTCAGCAAGCAGCAAGTTACAAAGGGGATGCAGGTGAGGGCTACCCTTTAAGCCCTTAATTCTGATAAGTTGCTGGAGGGGAAACCTAGACCCACTGTAATGGCAGGCACAGCCAACCAGTGCACACAGAGAATTGTCTTCTTTCATCCTGTACCTTTCAGCATTAGACCTCAAAAAAAAAAAAGGCGGGGGGGGGGGGGGGATAAGACTTGGCTTCTTTCACTGACATGGCATAGCTGAGTGATGGCTTTTGTGTAGCTAAAACCAGATGGATATTGGATGCATGCATACAAATTACCTTTCAAGTGGCTTTCCATGTGACTAGGTGAGTTCCCTTTCTTGCATTAGATTGTTTTTTATTGTCCTGCTTTAGTTTTATGAGTTTGCCAATATCTGAGATCTATCATTCACGTGAAAGGAAGAGGAAAAATAATTGTGCCTTTTTTTAAAAGCATGCTGTGCTTGTAGCTTAGGTGAGAGAAAGAAAGGGAGCATCTTTCTTTAACATTGAAAGGCATGTGGTATCTGATGCTCTTGATCAAAATCTGGGTGTCTTTTGCTCAGCATGACTAGTTTAAATGTCTCTAGGTAGACAAGACTAGAAGCTCTTTAACCTAGAGATCAGAAACAGACACTGGACCGCAGAAATGCACCTCACTCTTGCAGCTGAAAGGTGATGGTGTAGGTATAAGCACTTGTTTCACGCTTAGAAGAGTGTGAAATTCATCATAAGACAAAACCAGAAGAAATACATTATTTAGAAAGGAGCTCCTAAAAATGAAGTTGGAAATGTCAGACACGCAGAAATTAGATTCCCTGGGGGAAACTGTGCAGTGGAGGCTGCTAAACCAGGCCTTAAAATGGCAGCACAACCCTCTGCTGTGCCAGCCACTCCACCCAGCTTTGTGTCATCAGCAAACTTGCTGACAGTGCACTCTCTGATCTCATCCAGGTCATTGGTGAATATCTTGAATAGAACTGGTCCCACTACAGATCCCTGAGGGACTCCACTCGTTACAGGCCTCTGACTAGACTCCATCTCATTGACCACAACTCTCTGACTTCTTTCCTTCAACCACCTCACTACCTGATCATCCAGACCACACTGCCCCAGTTTAGCTGCAAAGATGATGTGGGAGACAGTGTCAAATGCTTTATTGAAATGAAGATAAACCACATCCACTGCTCTGCCATCAGCTATCCACCTGGTTATGTCCTCATCAAAGGCTATCAGGTTTGTCAGATGTGACTTGCCCTTGGTAAGACCATGTTGACTGCTCCTAATGACCCTCTTCTCCTCGATATGCCTAAGGACAGTGCTGAGGATAAGTTGCTACATTACCTTTCTGGGCCCTGNTTCTGGGCACTGAGGTGAGGCTGACTGATACATAGTTACCTGGGTCTTCCTTCTTGCCCTTTTTGAAGATCGGAGTGACATTTGCCTTCCTCCAGTCTCCAGGCACCTCTCCTGTCCACCGTGACTTACTAAAGGTGATGGAGCATGGTCTGGCAATGACCTGTGCCAGCTCCCTCAGCACCCATAGGTGTATGCCATCAGGATCCATGGATTTATGGATGTTGAGTTTACCTAACCCAATCTTTGTCTACCCAATTCGTAGTGACCAAGGAAACATCCTCTTGTACCATGTCTTCCTCTAAAGCTTCAGGGGTTTGGGGCTCATTGTCTGCCTGGTCTCCTCACCATCAACATGAGAGCCATGAGGAGAGAGGTTGCCCGTGAAAAATGTGAGGCAAAAAAGTTGTTGAGAATCTCAGCCTTCTCCTTGTCTGTTGGTACAAGTTCCCCACTGCTGCTCATCAGGGATGACATGCTTTCTTTAACCTTCCTCTTCTAGTTAATGTACCTGTAGAAGCTTTTCTTATTTTATTTTACATCCCTTGCCAAGTTCAGTTCTAGCTGTGCCTTGGCTTTCCTAACCTCATCCCTACACAACCGGGCAACATCCCTATACTCTTTCGAGGATGCCTGTCTCTTCTTCCATTCCCTGTGTAGCTCCAGCTTGCCCTTTAGTGTGACTAGCAGGTCACAGCTCAGCCATGGTGGTCTCTTGCCTTCCTTGCCCAATTTCTTGTGTGCTATAGAGAGCATCCTTGAAGATCTTCCAGCTCTGTTCCACTCCCTTGTCCTTAAGGGCCATTTCCCACAGGAAAATTTTGCTCTTTTAAATTTTGCTCTTTTTAATTTTGCTCTTTGCTCATTTTGCTCTTCTAAAATTTAGAGTCCTAACTATGCTCCTCATGGGCTTCATATCCTTTAGGACAGTGAACTGTACTAGTGAGTGAACTGCAGTAGCTGAGCATTCATAGAATCATAGAATGGTAAGGTTGGAAGGGACCTCAAAGATCATCTAGTTCCAACCCCCTGCCATAGGCAGGAACACCTCCCACTAGTACAGGTCACTCAAGACCTCCTCCAACCTGCCCTTGAACTCCTCCAGGGAAGGAGCAGCCACAACCTCCCTGGGCAACCTGTTTTTTGGCCTGTTGCCTGTATCATTCAGAACTAAGCATCGTCCCAGAAAGTTCTCGACATACTAAGCCACCAAATCTATTTGTTAGCTTCAGTTTTGCCTCCTATTGTCCAAGACTGATTAGGTCCAGGGGATTTTAGGCAGCTATATGATTTTAAAGCACTGTGATAGATAACAGTAGTTAGCCCAATAGTTTGAGGTTTCTTTGTGAGCATAGTGAGGGGTGCATATGTTGCCATCCTGATACGTGTACCACAGGACTCTAACGGAGCCTTTGTGCATCAGCTGTATGGAAGTGTTGGTAGTGCAAAGCATCTGAGCTGACCTTGCTCTGCTGGAGATAAAACCTCAGAGACAAAAACTGTCTACAGTCAGCTAAGCATGAGTTGCAGCATCATGTGTCAACTGCCTCTGTCCTGTCCTTTGTGAGAACAGACAGCTCTGTGCTCAGTTCTGTACAAGTGGCTCTTCCATTCACACAACATTTTTAACAACAGAACAAAAACTCAGCAGACAGTGTAGACAATTCCAGGTCGCTTCAACATTTGGTAGTCCTCTGTGAAAGGCAGGAGAGGTATTCCATGGCAAGCCTATGGATAAGGTGTCTCCTGCATGAGGAAGTCCTGGAAAACTCTCTTCCATGAGTGCATTTTGAGCTAATTTAACCTTTGTTCAAAACAAAATTTGGTTTGTTGACAGCAGTATAGAGCAAGCCTGCTTGCACTGTTACCCAGCTGTCAAAATATTGCTGTCAAAGTATTGCTGATGGGGATTCTTTTTCGTCCCTGTGCAATAGGAGGAGCTTCAGTCCAGCCTCTTGATAGTTTTCTTATTGTGTTGCTAATATTGACTCTTTTTTAGGTTTGTTTGGTTGGGGTTTTATTAGCATTTCCAAATTCTTACTTACTGGGATGTTCCAGGGACCCTGATTCTTTCTTCTCTATCTGAAGAGGAGGGAGGAAGGAGAAACATGTAACCTCCTGTTCCTCCAGTTTCTGAATAAAATGTTCTCTCTCATTATCTTGAAATCATTTTGTTGGTAACACATGATTCTAATTTTCTTCATTTAGTGATGATAAGGCTGTCGAAGAGCAACCAGAGGAAGACGATGAACTAACCGTTGTGGAAGATGATGATGCTGATGACGACGATGATGATGGTGATGAAATTGAAGAAGAGACAGAAGAAGAATACGAGGAGGCAACTGAAAGAACTACCAGTATTGCAACCACTACCACCACAACTACAGAGTCTGTGGAAGAAGTTGTCAGAGGTGAATTCATGGATATTTAGCTTGGGGATGGAAAACTGATCCTGCTGCTTTGCATGTTTGCCCTTTATGACAAAAAATGTTCCAAACAGCAAAATATCTTCAGTTGCAGCATTTTTATGCTTTAGCTTCTGTAATCTACACATCAAATCCCCTCCCCTTTCCCTTTCCCTTTACAAATAGCCTTTGGAGATGTATGTCTGTGAAATGTGGCTGTTGTGTGTGATGTGGATAAAAGCTAAAGGGTTGGCTTTGCTTTAAAGTAACATCAAATAAAATGTCACTGCCGTATGTAGCAAGTAACACAGTAAAATCATAGAATGGTAAGGTTGGAAGGGACCTCAGAGATCATCTAGTTCCAACCCTCTGCCATAGGCAGGGACACCTCCCACTAGTACAGGTCACTCAAGGCCTCCTCCAACCTGGCCTTGAACACCTCCAAGGAGGGAGCAGCCACAACCTCCCTGGGCAAATGAGGGGATGTTCTCGTGTGTGTTGCGCAGAAGGATAGGAAGTGCCATTTTAAACCAGGAGGTAGCACTAGCTGGTTTGATCTCTTATATTTCCATCTGAATATAGGGCAGAACTTCTTTACTTTGAGGGTGACAGGGCACTGGAACAGTCCGCCCAGATGAATCTCCTTCTCTGGAGATATTCAAAACCTTCCTGGACATGATACTGTGCAGCCTGCTCTAGGTGAACCTGCTTTAGCAGAGGAGTTAGACTAGATGTTCTCCAGAAGCTTCTTCTAATGTCCCACTATTGTGTGATTAAATGCAGTAATTAGTTATTTCTGTTAGATCCTTATTTCCAGTATTTCTCCAAGAACTGGTAATTCAGGAAAATTGAGTCAATGTAGAAGTAACTGTGCAGAAAAGTGAACTTAACTAATGAATTGAATTGGGAGTGGATGGGTGGAAGGAAATAGGAATGCCTTGTCCAAAAAAGAAAACATGGAGTCAGAGCTCTTTATTTCTAAATTTTGTTTTTCATTATATTTAGTAGTTATTAATGTAACTCCATTTTAAACTTTGAATTTTACCCTACTCCATGTACAACAGAGAAACATTTTTAAATGCCACATTTCTCCTAATACATATTTGAAGTAATTATTCTTGCATTTTATTTCTGTAAGTGCAACTTTATGTGGTATAAATCCTGGTAAGATAAGTGCTGATTTNCATTCTTTGATTCTATGATTCTGCTTACATCTTTAACTTTTACATCTTCACCAGTAAGAGCTGGAGATGGTGGCAGACAAATGAGGCTAAAGGCTACAGCTGAAGAGGATGAAGTTAGGACATGCCAGAGGCAGAGAAAAAAATTGGACAGTCATGAAACAAAGCAGAAAACATCTGGCCAGGCTCCTTACCTCTCCCCCTGCATTCCCAACCCCCACCTCCAGCTGTGCATTGAAGCACCAGCAGAGTCCCCCATTTTGCATGTGGCAGCATCCTTTTCTCTTGAATCATGGTGCTGGCATTTGGCAAAACAGGTGTGAACAGCTGCCAGCCGTGATTGGTCACATGTGAAGGGTGCCCAAGGGGTGCTTTGGAGAAAGCAGAGTTACTTCATTTACATTTTTTTCCCTTCAGCCTTTTGGTCTGGGTGCAGATAAGCTTACTAATCCAAAGAGCTAATGCTTTGCTGAAATCACTTGCAAATATTTCTTTCTAAGGCTGGCAATGCAGTCCTGTGTGTTCCTGTCTTACATAACTGTGTTGAGTGTTTTGCTTGGTTATCAGAAAGACATTTCTGAGGGAGGGGTGGGAGGAGATGATGTTTAAATCTTTAAACCAATTAAATATATTTCCATATGTGAGCTTTCAGCACCTGGGGATAAAACACCCTGTTCTCACTGGTAAATGAATATTGAGAGACAGAAGGAATAAAAAAAATACACTTGACTTTAATGGGATTTTGGATGAGTGGAAATGAGGGCAAATTAGGTAGAACGTGTTTCTTTTACTGAGGCTGACATTTCAAAGAGGTTAAGATGCTTACCCTTCAAGACAGTAGTGTGTAATAATATGAATGTAAGTGATGAGGTGAGCAGTTGAAGCCACCTTTGAAAAACCTTCACAAATGTATAGATGATAACGAAATGCTATTGCTAGATGATAATGAAATGCTGCTGTCTTGTTTTTCCCAAGTTGAAGTCTCCCACAATGGGTAACTCTGCATTGTTCCAAGTGGGGTGAGGGCAGTCTACTTATTACAAATGTAAGTTTTCAACACTGAAGGCTTTCTGACCTTCAGCCATCCTGCAGCACAGAGGGT
Source organism: Ramphastos sulfuratus (assembly GCA_013399055.1). Classification (NCBI taxonomy): domain Eukaryota; kingdom Metazoa; phylum Chordata; class Aves; order Piciformes; family Ramphastidae; genus Ramphastos; species Ramphastos sulfuratus. The sequence continues at coordinate 29,408 of WBNM01018881.1, read as the reverse complement.
GCAGAGATTGTTCCTGAGAGTAACTGGTGTCTGTCAGAGCTGCACTATGAAAAATGCTTGCTTGTTTGTAAATGTAGAAGTGTCTAAATAACCTAAAGCCTCAGCCCTTGCTTTTACTTCCCCTGCTGCACTTGAGAGAAAGCTTCCTGCTACAGCCAGCAGATCCAGCATGGGAGCTTCTGTGCTGAGCACCTGCTAACGTCTTACTGTTGCAAACAGAAAGGTTTGTCACTGTCAGTGCAAATGAAAGATGCAGATGTACCTTGTAGACAACATATGTATCAAGAAGGGGTCCATCAGCTGAAGGCACTTTGAAAGCCTTTCCATGTGGTGTTAAGTATTGGAGCTTCATTTTTGTGGACACAACTCCACTCAGGCTACTTTTTCAAGGCATTACTAAGTGCATAAAATGTATCCTAGGACACTTCACAGACACAGCCAGTTTTATGTATGCTTTATGAAGCCATAACTATTACTGTGTCATTAGCATTAAAGAGCACAGAGATGAGGTTTTACAGATTGGAGAGGAGTTGCTTTTCATATAAGAGATCAACAAAGAGTACCTGTTCTAAAACCATAAATTAGGATCTAATTGTGGGCTAGTACCGAGCCCTTTCTCTCCCAAATCAATGGAATGATGGCCATCAACCATAAAGAATTGAAAAGTACCAATGTAGTGCGACACTTTAAAGACATTTGGGCTGTTATAGAATCAATTTGTCAGGCAGTTCTATTTCTATGTGTATTTTTATGAATCATGGTCAAAATAGCAATAGCAGGACTACTTGCAAACTCAGTTTCAGTGAAGAGGAAGTTCATCTTACATTAGAGAATGGAAGAGGCCAGTGGCAGGAGGATAATCTTTTCATTCAGTTTCTACAGCAACTTACAGAATCTATAATGTTTATTCAGAAATGTGAAGCAATTTTTGGTAGCATAGTATTTGCCAGTATGCACTTCAGTATTATATACTTACAGTATTATATATGGTAGTGCCTAATGAAGTATGGCATATAGCTTATGATAGACACTTGAGAGGTTTATTCCTTTGGCCCCTCTTGCATTAATTGATTATTCTGTCCTTCAGTAAAATATTAATGGTGAAGTACAAGATGCTTGTCCCATATACTTAAGTAACTAAGTGTTGTAGGCTCTTGTTTAAAACTTAGAATCATAGAATCATAGAATGGTAAGGTTGGAAGGGACCTCAAGGATCATCTAGTTCCAACCCCCTGCCATAGGCAGGGACACCTCCCACTAGCACAGGTCACTCAAGGCCTCCTCCAACCTGGCCTTGAACACCTCCAGGGGGGGAGCAGCCACACCCTCCCTGGGCAACCTGTGCCAGAGTTTGGGTCCCACACGATTGTGACACACAGATTGAAGTGATGACAACACAGACAAAGCAAACAGATAGCAGTGCCAGTGAGTTGGTTCATACCACCACTATGATTTATTTGTCCATACTTGACAATATCAATTTCAAACTTGAAGGGCTGGTAGTCTAGAAGGAGTCATCAATATATTTCCATTACCATGGATAAATTAAAGAGCTTCTAATATTTATAAGCCAGCATGATGCTGTATTTCTGCTGTGACATTAAGGTAAAGAGGTTTCTCAGAAATGTAAGCTAAGCATAGAACTCAACTTCCAAGACATGCTGGAGTTCTTGGTCTACCTCCTTCTGCTTTGNGAGAGAAGGAAAATATTGACAACTGTAGTCTTTGGTTTAGGGCAAATTTTACTATTGAAGAAGGATGGTTTGAAAACTCTTTTAAGTGTCTGAAAACAGAATTTAGACTGCTCATGAATNTGCTTTGTCTTTATTTTTTTTTTTCCTTTAATCTTTTCAACTTTAATTTCTAACTAGAAAGGTCTGACTGAAAGCATTTAAGTGAGCTTGGTTCTCATGGTCATGTAAATAAATGAAGAAAATAATGAGTGACCTTGATGCTTACAACCATAGAAATATGTAAATATAATTCTATTTCTTTTCTTCACGCATTAGAAGTTTCAATTTTATTTCAGGTACTTTAATTGAAAATATTGAATATATTCAAAATGAGAATGCTCTGTGAAAATGTTCAGAGAGTATTAGTCCCATGTGGGAAAAAAAAAAAAAGAATCACAGAGCTGAAGTGATTTTGAAATAAATTATGATTTCACTTTGTTTTAAAATAATTTTTCTTCAAGGAACAGGAAAAAAATCCTAATTGTTGTGGTAAGGAAACATTTTTAAATGGCACTCAGAATCATATTGTTTATTTCTCTCTGTAAAAACTGATCATGAAAAGCATCTAAACTGTTTTCACATAAATTATAATTAGCTCTACTTAGAGCATTTTTATAAATGAGTGTTTATGGAAGTACTTTGTGTAAAGCCACTATAAATCAATGTCCACATACTTGAAGACTCTGTATTTCCTAGGGGGCTGAAGCCTGTGCTTTTCAAAGAAAAAAGAGAACACAGACAGTGCTAATGCTCAATGTAACTGATGAGTTTTCAGCATACCACTTTTAACTATGCATTTAAAAGCAGATGAAAAGCTTTGCCAAAGCAAAGCATTCCTTCTGGGAATGATCTACCTGCTTGGTTAGAAACAACTTCTTGCATCGAGAGGCTGGAATAAGTATAAGCTTGGAATGAGGAAAGCTGAATTATACTTTTCCTGATTATCCAAAAATAATTTGCCACATCAAGAATTGGAGAGAAGGAAAATATTGACAACTTATAAGCTTGGAATGAGGAAAGCTGAATTATACTTTTCTTGATTATCCAAAAGTAATTTGCCATATCAAGGATTGGAGAGAAGGAAAATATTGACAACTTATACGCTTGGAATGAGGAAAGCTGAATTATACTTTCTTGATTATCCAAAAATAATTTGCCATATCAAGGATTGGAGAGAAGGAAAATATTGACAACTTATAAGCTTGGAATGAGGAAAGCTGAATTATACTTTTCCTGATTATCCAAAAATAATTTGCCACATCAAGAATTGGAGAGAAGGAAAATATTGACAACTTATAAGCTTGGAATGAGGAAAGCTGAATTATACTTTTCTTGATTATCCAAAAGTAATTTGCCATATCAAGGATTGGAGAGAAGGAAAATATTGACAACTTATACGCTTGGAATGAGGAAAGCTGAATTATACTTTCTTGATTATCCAAAAATAATTTGCCATATCAAGGATTGGAGAGAAGGAAAATATTGACAACTGTAGTCTTTGGTTTAGGGCAAATTTTACTATTGAAGAAGGATGGTTTGAAAACTCTTTTAAGTGTCTGAAAACAGAATTTAGACTGCTCATGAATCTGGGTTGTGGCAAGAGATTGTTCTTTATGATTTTCATGAAGCCAAAGGCAAAAAATGTATCTTTGGAAGGGGGACAGTGAGCAAGTTCCTTAAACAAAGCAAAGCTCACTGTCAGTGCTGTACTGGATACAAATAGTTTATTCTATCAAGTAAGATTGAATTACACAGTAGCAAGTAAGCCCTCTTTTAATCAGTTTTCAGCAACAAGATTAATATATGAAGCAAAGACAGCTCTTATTTTTTTGATAAATCATTTAGCAGTATATACTGCCTGCTGCTAACATTTGAAAATACCATAGCCATTAATTGCTACACTTGGTAGCAGTGGAAGAGGAAATGATATTTGGATGAGCAGCCCAAGAAAACCCAGTGAATTTCTAATATCTGCATCTCATTTCCCCTTCTTCTGAGAGGAGATGGTACAGCAGAGGATCAAACGTGGAGGCTTTCTTGTGTAAACACGAGTGACAGTGATAGGGAGAGGCATGGGTGAGAGCAATTGGCCTGCCAACAGGAGTGATGGGACTGCTTCCTGGACATCAGAGATGGGTTTAAGATGTACCTTTGTGCTGAGGCAGTGATGAAGGAACAGTGCTCTGAGCCCTCCACAGACAGCAGGCAATAGTGTACAGTGGTGGTGACACTGGGAAAGGGGTAATAGCAGGAAGTAAACAGAGCAGTAATGAAACAGTAAGCCAGAGCATTTTCCCCCTCTCATGTTTAATCTTCATTTAGATCATAAACTGCACAGTGCAGTGTGTCTCTCTGAGGTGAAGTAATTACCAACAGCAGTACTATTTGCTGTGCAGGTTGGAGGGAAAGACATCCCTCCACTGCCCTGCAATGTCACTGCCAGCCTGGTGGGAGATGACAGGTCAGGCAGGAGGCAGGTCCCTGGCCACAGCACTGGGCTGCAGATCTACAGACTTGCTGCTCTTAATATGCTACAGTGTGGTTTCCCAAGTGCTTGGTAAAGTGCGTCTACATGTGTATAAATTACTTTGGTTTCCAAAGAGCCAATTCCTTGTTATCACTGGCATTAGTTACTTGATAGCCAACCTGGACCAGAAAAAAAAAAAAATCATCTCTGCTGCTATTTCTGTGAGAAGGATACTTATAGGAAATCTCACACTGAATCTGTGAACTGTTCCCATCCTGGAAACACTTACCAGTGCAAAATGAAATAAATCAGACTTTATAACAGAATTCGTATTTTGACAGGAACCTAGAAGGTGCTTACTTTGGACAGAGTCAACGTGAACTGAGTTGTCAAGCCCTTTGTGTTTTTGGAAATGACATTTCCTGACAGCAAAAATTCTCTTGATTATACCTGTCTTTTTAATGTCAAGAGTCACCATTCGTTTTTACTTGACATGTGGCAGCTCCTCCAAAGCTATGACAAAGTTAGCTTTGTGTGAAGATTTGACTGTGTAATAGGGTGATGGGGCTGGATTTGGTTAAAAAAATAAGTCAGAAGAAACACTTGTATAATAAATGTGGTCTATAATCTCATACAGTAGTATACAAATAATTGTATTTAATGTGATCATAGAATCATTGAATGGTAAGGGTGGAAGTGACCTCAAAGATCATCCAATTCCAACCCCCTGCCATAGGCAGGGACACCTCCCACTAGTACAGGGCACTCAAGGCCTCCTCCAACCTGGCCTTCAACACCTCCAGGGAGGGAGCAGCCACAACCTCCCTGGGCAACCTGTGCCAGTGTCTCACCACCCTCACTGCAAACAACTTCCTCCTAACATCCACTTTCAATCTCCCCTCTGCCACTTCAAACCCATTGCCCCTTGTCCTGGCATTGCAAGACCTTGTCAATAGTCCCTCCCCAGCCTTCCTGTAGCCCCCTTCAGATCCTGGAAGGCTACTCTAAGGTCTCCTGGAAGCCTTCTCTTCTCCAGGCTGCAGAGCCCCAACTCTCTCAGCCTGTCCTCACAGCAGAGCTGCTGCAGCCCTCTGAGCATCTTGGTGGCCTCCTGGACCCACTCCAACAGTTCCATGTCCTTCCTGTGCTGGGGGCTCCAGAACTGCACACAGTGATGTATTTATTGTGTTTGTTTATCTTAGACTGAATATATGTTCTATGAGATTGATGCTTGACATGATTTATTGATACCTGAATATATTAAACATATGTAAAATTATACTTCTGTAGTTAGGAAATGTAGGTATATGCTGACTGACAATGACAATTAGACATAAAATCCATTTAGAAGCAGTGGTACTGCAGGGGAGAGTGATGGATTAAGGAAGATTCTGAAGAGAAGGATTCTCTGTAGCCAGTATCTGAGAGGTGATGGGCCTGCAGGGGATTTTCAGTGCTAGTGCACTGATACTTCTTCATTCCTTTCAGTCCTTAGGGATCTGCCATCCAACAATTCCAAACACACACACAGAGAATGTAGAAACCTCCAGCCGAATGTACTAGTTTGTCTGGTGATACAGCATATGAAATGAAAGCAAATGAGGGCTGTGTTGTTGTCTAATATTATGTAGATTTGACTTATGCAAGATGTTGAAAGAGAAAACTTTTTGTCTGTTTGGAACATTGTTGGTAAAGGGCTATACATTTCCATGTGTAATTGGCTGGATTCCAAATTGCAGGCAGGATTTGCATTGTCTTCCTTTATTTTGTGTGGTTTGGTTCTTCCCTCAGGTTTGCATATGTTACAGGGTGTAGGCATAGGCTGTGGCAGCTCACAATGAACACAAAGCATTTTGGTTTTTCTTCCTGTGTGTATTCACTGGAGGTGAGACTTATTCCCATGGATGAGTTAAGACTATGGCAGCAATTTTATATACGTCAGCCCCCAAACTGTGAATTAAAAACCCTGTGCCAGGCAGCTTGCAAAAGGGAGTTTCTTTGACAGTGACTGTATATAAGTAAGTGAAAAGAATTTATTTTCCTCTGTAACTCATAAATATTTTGGCTTTTTTTTTTCATTTTGTGTAAGCTAGGAGTCCTTCTAAATTTGGATAGGAGAGGATATATAGCTTAAAAAAAAAAAAAAGGTGAAAAAAACTCTGGCTGCTTCTACTTTCAGATGTTCCCCTTTGTCATGGGTTTAAAGAGCTGACAGAGGGAAGCTCTCAAATGAATTGGAGAAAAAAAAACCAGAATTATATTTGAAAGGAGGGTTAGAGATAGAAATTACAAAGCAGATACAGAATCCATAAGCAAATCCCCTGAATTTTCCCCCAACCCAAAACTAAATCTATCATCCCCAGTGCTCCAATCCTCCCCCCCCCCCCATGCCTCTGCCATCCAAGAGGCCTAAGCACAGCCTCTGGAGGCCCCAACCAGGCCTATCCTTACATGTCTGTCCCGATAATGCAGCTCCTGCCCGGCACAAGGCTGGAGGGGGAGGAAAGGAGCACAAGCTGGCCTTGCCCTGAGCTTATGAAGAGATAGCAGAATTGTGGGATTGAATAACAATCTTCAAGTCCCTAGAGGACTATTTGAACCCTATAGTTCCCAACCTGGGACACCCTTCCAGGTAGGTAAAAGGGGATATGATACAGTTAATGTTGCAGCAGTTGGTAGGGTGATTGTACCCCTCTGGCTGGGATGTAGATGAAACTTCATGCTTGTACCATGGCCACCATGCAGGAGCTCATTTCAGGGCAACATCCCTCATCAGTGTGTAGAGCTCATGTAGCTAAAAAAATAAAAGTACAGGCAGGTTAAGGAAACTTAGTGGCACAGATCTAAGTCACTTCAGAATCTACCTACCTTGTCTCCGGAGTGGGTTTTATGGGAAGGGTTTCCCATTCCCCAGACCAGCTCCTTGATGCATCTCCTTCCTGGACATTGAGACACCTAGTTAAGAAACAGAGACAGTACCATTTACATGCTAAATCTGGTTCCTCCGGGTCTCCTGTGACTAGAGGTGTGCTCTGAGCAAGCCGAGACTGGCCCCTGCCGCGCGATGATCTCCCGCTGGTACTTTGACGTGGCCGAAGGAAAGTGCGCGCCCTTCTTTTACGGTGGCTGTGGCGGCAACCGGAACAACTTTGACTCGGAGGAGTACTGCATGGCGGTCTGTGGCAGCGTCAGTAAGTGCCCCTCCACACCTCCCTCGCTCCCGCACCGCAGGAGTGGACCTGGGCTCACACTAACCCCTGACTGCAGTCTGTCCAACGCCTCTTCTCGCTACTTTGATCCTCATTAGCCTCTTGCTAACCCGGCATGGTAGTGGGTGACTTCTTGGTGCTGTAGGTGGGGGTCTGCAATAGGTAGCTAAAAGCCTAACACTTGCTTAGAGGAGGCCTTTCACACTCACCCTCTGTCAGTTTTCTACCAAAGTGTGCTGACGTTCTGTCTGTCTCTCTGGGTGCATGTACAGTGCATGTGCAGGGAAAAAACAAAACTTTAGGCAAGCCTCAGGTAAGTGTAGAAGTAGCTCATGTTTTTTACAGTACACTCCCATGTATCTGATCTTCTTTAATAAGGCATTGTAAGCTCATTAAATAACGATGTTTATTTAATTGTTTTTCTTTTTATTTTTAGTTTTAATACTAAATGTGTGTTTGCAATGAAAAGGGGAGAAATGACATTTAATTTCTTCAGGTTTCCTTGAGGGCTGCAGCGCACATGGATGTGAATCACCTCCCACTTCCTTTAACACAAGATATATCTTAGTGATGGTTTTCCTTGCAGAAAGAGCATTTGCACTGTGATTTTGGGTTTCAGAAGGTTGGCTTTCTCCATCAGAGTGGTGAAGCTGATGCATCACCTGCTGGATTTATCAGATGGGTTTTAGTTTGGGTGCTTCTGGTACACTCCCCTACCATCTGTATTATAGAATCATAGAATCATAGAATGGTAAGGTTGGAAGGGACCTCAAAGATCATCTAGTTCCAACCCCCTGCCATAGGCAGGGACACCTCCCACTAGTACAGGTCGTTCAAGGGCTCCTTCATCCTGACCTTCAACACCTCCAGGGAGGGAGCAGCCACAACCTCCCTGGGCAACCTCTGCCGGCGTCTCACCACCCTCACTGTAAAGAACTTCCTCCTAACATCCAGCCAGCACACGCTCTTGGGAGAGTATTAGCAGTCACATCTGGCACATTAATGAGTGAGTATGTATCTCTCTGCCCTACGTCCTCACAGGGCATGGAGCAGCAGAACAGAAGCACCAAGTTAGAACTCCTTTCAGTAAAGCACGTTCCAAACTGGGTGTAGGAATGTTTGTGTTAAGTGGAAGGCTTGAAAACTTGCACAGACACATGCTGAGCCTTATCAAGGTGTGTTCTGTGTGTTGTGGTGAACAGGAGGTGGATTCAGGTTTTTAACAGAAGATGGTAAACTGAACACTACATGAAAGCAAAGTAGTTAATACCAATACAGATGAGCAAAACTCATGATGGAGAGAACAGTCTGAATAAAGATTAAGGTGAATCCTCTGGTGCTCCAGATGCTTTCAGTCTCAGCATCTTTTAGAGCCATTCGTGGCAAAGCTCAGTGGAGGGACAGTGAAACACTTAATGCAGAAAGTCTATACCAAAGCAGGTGAAGAGGAGACCTTGTTAACAATGATCAGCTTCTACAAGACAGAAGATACAGTGAAGAGAGAAAAAAAATATGCTGTAGCTGGGATGAAGTCTGTGATATATTTGCTAAAAGAATGAAATGCTCAACTATTGACTTCCATTACCATAGATGCAAACCATCGTTTGTCTCTGATTGTGTGCCCTGTTAAAGGCAAGAAGAACTGGGGCTTTGTAACAAGTTAAATTAGAACAGTAGTGGAAAAAGAAAAGAGTTTTAAAAAGGAAATATTTATGCAATGGAAAATGCAGGGTGCATGGTAATGACAAGCAGTTGATGTTGTAGACATGTAAGGAGGCAAGAAAAGTAAACTGATAGCTGGCTTATGCATATTAGAGGCATAGAAGAAGCACTGCAGGGTAAGAGATGTTAATCAATAAGCCTAGAAAAGCCTACATGTGGTTTCAGGTAGCCAAGATGAGGCTGTGTTTATTCTTTACTGTTGCAGCCAATGGAGAATTTGTAAAGGACCTTTTTTTCACTCGTGTGGGGGTGAGTATCATCTGTATATGGTCACTGGATCACAGACGAGGTAATGGCCATCAAAATTAATAATGGAAAACAGCTGAGAAACTGAGCCTTTTGTTACTTTGCAACTGGAAGTAGTCTCAGTAAGGGAATAATGACAGGACTGAACATGATTCACCTGCACAGAGCTTTGGATACTTTAGATGTTGGCCTTGGTCTGTATGAGGCAAATGAAAGTTAGCTACCCCTGATAGTACACCTTTTGTGGCAGTAGCTGTTCCTCTCCACAGAAACTGAGGGGGAGGGGGAAAGTAAAAAGGACAGGAAGGCCTTTCATCCTTACCTTTTATGTACAAAAAGGTTAAGATTAAATAAAGAATAGTTATTGGGCTTTTTGTGATGAGCATTTTACTTTTCTGGCCAGTATAAGAGTTTCTAAAAGCTGCACACACTGATTCTTATTGGGAAAAAGTGAGCCTTTAGGCATACCTGGTAGGAATTAAGAATTATTACTGCCTGTGTCAGTGTTACTAAAAAATCTATAACATTATCGTGAAGGCTGGACAACAGGATAAATAAGGATTGTAGTAGATCACAGTCTTGCAAGATTGCAGTTTTGTTCAACATCCACCTTGGATTTTTTGGCTCTTTAGCTATGTGGATGCATTTCTTTGTTCAAATTCTGCAGCAGGACTATGTGCAGACTCAAAAGTCTTCATAGATCGCACATCTTGCATACAGAACTGTAGTTACGCTCAGATCTGGGAGTTTCATTTCTAGCTTTCATAGTGCTGCAGAATTATTACACAGAGGAGATGGCGTTGCTGACTGAAAGAGCATTCACATCACAAAACAGACTTAATGAGAATTACTCTTAAAGGTACTTGGAGGAGGGAGATTTGTCACTTTGATAATGCAGTTGTGTTGCTTTTCATATGCAGGTCATAGGTGAAATCATAGCACCAGCTGCTTCCAATAGCAAGTCAGCAGACTTACACTTACAATCAACCTAGTGATCTTTTTGCAGGAAATCTGCTGCAAGAGATGACCTTGGTCACAATCTTGTAAAGAATATTATGTATTGAATAACACCTGGAAATTAGAATGTCTTCCTTATTCAAACTTTTGGCATCAGGAATTTGTAAACTTGTTCTGTTTGTCAGGATAAATGATCTCTTTTAAGACTGGCAATTCTCTCACAGCATGTGGAATCAGAAATTAAATAAGAATCAACATCTAAATGTACTATAGATCATGTTCATTGGGATATTCAGAAGAGCCACAACAATCCTGTCTCATGAAAGTTGGCTTGGGTGGAGTTTTGCCTGTAGCTTTCTGTTCAATGAAACGATGACAAGGTCATTATAATTCATATTATTTTCATAGTTACCTTGATTTGCTTTGGGATCCCAGATTTTTGATCTGAGTTAGTTTCTCTTTAAGGAGAAACTTCCTTGGCTTCATTTACACAGCTGCCAGTGAGGGAAATATAGAACTGGTCTTGTCTTTTAGAATGCACCTCCCAAAGGGCTTTTTCCTGTTGATTTTTTTTCATAGAATGGTAAGGTTGGAAGGGACCTTAAAGATCATCTAGTTCCAACCCCCTGCCATAGGCAGGGACACCTCCCACTAGTACAGGTCACTCAAGGCCTCCTCCAACCTGCCCTTGAACACCTCCCGGGAGGGAGCAGCTGCAACCTTCCTGGGCAACCTGTTCCAGTGCCTTTCCCCATAGTTTCTCAAAAAGCACTTGATTCTGTGGGGTACAGTTGCAAACTCCTTTAGTAGCCCCAGTCCCAGAGAAGAAAATAAGAGAAATAGGGGAGAAGAGTTTCCATCTTGGCCACCCCTGTTCTGTTCTGTCTTGTCCTGTTCCCCCCCAGCCCCCACTGCCCTTAACTTAATCTTTCTATTTAAAATTTGTGCCCTTCCTCCCCACCCCATTCGTGCTTCTTTATTTACTCCATTCTTTACTGCTTTTTTTTTTTCCTTCAATATTGCTCCCTACAAAAATCAATGAACCTCTCTCAGGCAGGAGACCAGACAGGTGCATGTCTTTTCTTTGTCTATACCTGGTTTCTTTTGCAGAACAAAAACTAATTAAATTTATCAGAGAGTAATACAAAATAGTGAATAGTAGTTGGATTTCTCTTGAAGAGTGGATGAAGGATGAAAAGGCAAGATGTGAGTTTATTTTCCTCGTAATACATTGAAATAGGAATGTAATCCTGAAGATGCTGTTACCACAGATGCTCATATGCTATGAATACTGAAGGCATGAATACTGAATTTTAATATCTGGACACACTATACAGAAAAAAACAAACCCACAGCCCACATGTTTTATTCTGCTTCCTTGCTGAAGTCTCTTTGCCTTGATCTGAAAAGGTGGGTATATCCTGTCATGCAGTGCCTTAGACACTTCATTATCAATAAATGTGACTGATGCTTTCAGTTACATCTGTTGGGTAGGAGCTACTACAGTCATTTTTTTTTCATTCATTACCCAGCTGTATGGGAACTGTTACATAATTGCCCTAAGGAGAAAAAGAAAACAGGCTCTTGTTACCAATTCCTTCAGCCTGCCAGGCCATGCTCATTCTCTATTGATTTTTTAATAAGGATGTTCAATAGTATCTATAGTTTCTATTCAATATAAGGACTCAAACCTTTACTGTGTGACTGGTCATAATGGCTGCTTTGAAGTCACTAGAATCTATCAGACAGTTAATTTAGATTTAATGACCACAGAAGGGGTATGCATTGACAGGAATAGGGAGAAGATGATAAATCGCTGTTAACAAAGAAATTATTTCTGTCATACTGAAAAATAATTTATTGTGTAATTTTTTTTCCCATGTCTCCTATATATTTTTTGTTACATGTCTTTATTGTCTGTTAAACATCCTTAAAGCTATAGAACTTAGAGAATCATAGAATGGTAAGGTTGGAAGGGACCTCAAGGATCATCTAGTTCCAACCCCCTGCAATAGGCAGGGACCCCTCCCACTAGCACAGGTCACTCAAGGCCTCCTCCAACCTGGCCTTGAACACCTCCAGGGAGGGAGCAGCCACAACCTCCCTGGGCAACCTGTGCCAGTGTCTCACCACCCTCACTGCAAACAACTTCCTCCGAACATCCAGTCTAAATCTTCCTTCTGCCAGTTCAAACCCATTGCCCCTTGTCCTGTCATTGCAAGACCTTGTCAATAGTCCCTCCCCAGCCTTCCTGTAGGCCCCTTCAGATACTGGAAGGCTTTGTGCTTCTCAAATCAGCAGTAAAGGGGACATTACCTCTTAAAGCTTAACTTCTAAATGTGTCTCTCTCCCACCATCTCCAGCCTGAATAGCCTGTACGTGCTGGATTTTATTTTCTCTTGCATAAAAATGACACAGCTTGGTGAAGTGGAGGCCAAATTCAGACAGTGTAGATGAAACATGAAGAAAAATGTATTCTTCATTGTAAATGCTTGACACCATTCAGGGGGTAGATGATGTGAGAGCATCTATTTAAATTGTTAATTTTGACTGCCACCTTCAATGCAAATGACTTAGTTTTGTTTCTCTGGTTTCTGTATCTATATAAATTTTCACTTACATTTCACCATGAAGCCAGTGCTGAACAAGGCCCTTTTTAAAAGCAATTGAATAAAGCTTAGGATTCAAAAGGGCAAAAATGTAAATTGCTTTTCATAAATAAGAGTTAGACTACTGACAAGCATGAAGAATTTTATTAGTGTCATGTACTATGATAGACACTGTTTTTCCTGTAACTTTTTTTGTGTCTAACCACAAGTTCTGGTTTGTTATTCTGTGGAACTTGATGACTTTTGTTTACAACCTTGGCAGAAGGGATGTTGAGGATTATATTTCTGTCTTGTATTTGTTCTCATTTGATGTTACAGGTAAAGAATTTAATGTGTTTTTTCCTCCTAAATATTTAAACTTAAGGCAGCAAATCAAAAGAGAATGACCTTGAAGCAGAGTATTACAAATACACCTGATGGAAGTTTGCTCTGGAGACCTCCTCCCAGACACAAAATGAACTGAAGAAATCAGAGGGTGTTGATCAGAGCAATTAGTGGCCAAGACAAGTGCCAAATGAATGTGAGCAAGGCAAAAGTGCAATTGTCAGGACTGGTGAAAAGCTGCATTCATGGAGATGCAGTGAAAGCAGGCATGGTTATCAAGTTCTGTGTGGATAGGTAATGTAGCTCAAAGTTCTCACACAGAAGGATTCTTATATCAGAAAATTTAGCTTAAACCTAGTTTAGATGCCAAATATTAACTTCATTTGAGGCAACGGATGAGGAACCAACCTTACCATTCTGTGAGTGTGGTATGGTTTGTATTTGGGTTTTCTCTCTGTAGGTGTCCCTGTGGGGGATTTCACTCAACAGTCTTTCAAGCTATTGTTCTGATACTACACCAACTACTCAAATTATGACATAGCAAAGGAAGATAGGATCAGTCTTTACAACATGAAGTCGAGGAAGGAATATAACTTCTAAATGTCACTTCCTTATCTCAAAACAATTATATTTTCAGGCCAAGGCTGCTATATTGACTTGTAATTATTCTTTTAATGCTAATGCAAGTTATAAAATACCACAAAAACTATGTACCTTTTATGACAATCTTACATGACATTATGGTTTAGCCTGATGGGTAATAAAAACATTGATGGGTAATAAAAACAATGAGGTAACCCAATTAATAAGAAAGAGTATCCCTCTGAAACAATGGATTCTTTTTCCTATGTTAACACCCTTCATGTCACCTGTGCTTGGAATCTCTTTCTACTACTAGTAGGTATTCTTAACCTGGTGGGTATTTTTAATGCCCACAATGTGCTTTTCTAATCCACTTTAGTAACTCATTTAACAACACAATTTTGGAAGGTAAGGGGTATCCAGAAAGCAAAGGTGGAAAACCAAGTCTTCCAGAGCTGGTGATTGTTTTTACTGTTTCAGATGTGATCCTTGGGCATACAGCCACTGCTGTTACAAGGGGCTTTTTTTCTTAACTGGATGCATTATTATTATTATTATTTTTGACAGAAGAATGTATTTTTTTTTTTATTCAAGTGATGTGGTTTTGGAGTCCCTGCCTTGTAGTCAGAATTTCTTAGTTTTATTAAGAACACTTTACTTTCAAAGACTCTTTGGGTGTCTGTTGTTGAAACATGAGGGTAAAGCAAATGTGCAAGATAAATGAAACTCAGCTGCATGGATCAGGCTGAGTGATAATATGTTAGTTGAAATGGATGAGCCTTAATATCAGTGAATAAGATCGTGGGAGTTCATATGATGAAGCATCTTTGCTGAAAATTGAAGAGTGGGCAGAGACAGAGTGGAGTGGCCTGAAGGGCAAGAGCACTGTGCTCTGATCATAGTTAGCACACAGTACACTGCTCTGCAGTTAGCTTTCAGGCCAGGAGATCCACTGCTGAGCCACAGGGTGAAAGATCTGGCTTCCAGAGCTCCCACCAGACCAGGGGCGATGCCAACCCCTAGAGCACAGCAATGCTGTCTTTTTTTCCTCCCCCTCCTGCCCCACATCCCACCCACCCTCCCCCAAAAAGAAACCAGCAGCAGCAACAAAGCAACCTGCCACTCACAGGTAAAATACTGACACTGAGGAGGTCTGGGTTTCATTGGAACAAGGTCTCTGTTGTGCTGTTGACTATGTGATAGGATATCAATAACCTGTTATGACTTATGACTATTAATTTCTATGTGGATATTATTTTTTATTATTACTATTTAAAAATTCAGGGAAATTCCCTGAGAATCTTTGGATTTTGGGTCGGCAGGAAATAGTTGCACAAAGGATATTTATGGACACAGAACTAAACAGTTTAAACAATCAGAACTTGGAAAATAGGAAGGTGAAAACAGAGCTCACAGAGCCTTAGCATTAACTCCAGCAGATGGACTCACGCCGCCTTGGTCCCTGAGTAAGTTACCTGTACAAGGAGGCTTCCAAAACTCATAATAATGATCCTGTGGTAAAATACAAAATATTCCAGGTAGAGGGAAGGAGAGAAGAGCTGAGTTGCTGCTAAGCCTCAGTGCAGGCTGCAAACAGGTGGCTGCAAGGATTCCCAGTTAATGAGCCGTGAATGGGTACTGCTCCTGGTGGAAGGTCGGGGCAGAAAGGCAGTGCAGAAAGGTGCAGGGTTTCTAAATCACCACCCATTAAATAGATCATTTTGCAAATGAAACTGGCCAACAGGCACTGGCATCATTGTTCTGCCCAATGAATTCAAAGCTTGGTGCCTCCTGTGACCATGCAGGCAGGTTGAGGGGCAGCAGCAGCAGACACCTGACAGGTGGTGCTAAGCTCCCAGCCCTCAAGGCTTTGCTGCTCCATTGTTTGCTCAATCTACTACAACTCCCAGACCCACAACAGGAGGAGGAGAGCAAGGGTTAAACTGGCCTGGCAGGATTTATGCCTTACCAGGACACTATGGGAGGAACTCTGCCCTGCCCTTCTTCCTTTAGTTTTAGGCAGGGTTCAGAAAGTGATCTTGGTGAAAACGTGTATGAAGAGAAAGTAATTAGAAGTGAAAAAGGATGGCACCTTGCCTGCTGGTTCTCCAGATTACAGTGCCAAGAATAAGATAGTTGTCTAATGCAGTAGATTATATATAGTATGTAAATCCACTTGCTGATTTTTTTGCTCCAATATTGATCTCCACTAGAAAACAAATTCAGCACAATTTTCTCTAAAACAAGTGATGCTAAACTTAACTTCTTCTGTAAAATTGCATCCTGGTACATCCTTTTCCCTGTATTTAAAATTATGTTAATTTAATAAATCTTACCCAACCCTAGTTTGTACTACATCATTCAGACAATAATTTGTCTGTTCAGTAATAGAAAGGTAATAATTACTTTTTCTTCTGTTCCCTGTGGTTTGAATCCTATTAATTGATTTTGCCACCCTGCTGTAAGCAGAGCAGCTTATTCAGAAAAGAACAAGGATGCCATCTTGTAAAAATATCTCATTTCAGAAGGTAGCAGTAACAATTATAGAAACCCTTCTCACCAAAGATATTCCATATGCACTTGTGATTGTCAGAAGCGCTATAATTAGTTGTGATCTTAGTCAACAACTGCAAGCTTTCATCTTAATCCTTCATTAATGAAGCAGTTGTGTGTGTGGAATTCAGAGGTAATGAACGCATCCTTCGAATGCTACACTGTAGCTGGGTAATGCTCTCCTTGCATTACTTGAAACAGCTGATGTCATTCAGGAAAAGAGGCAGCTACTCAATCTTTCTCTTTAATGATGAGCAACTGTTTGTTCTTTCACTGGAGAGGCTGGCATGGATTATTCACTTTCATGTGAAACACTGGAACAGGATCTGGGGGCATATTGTGGCATTTTTCTTCCCTTTTTTTTTTCATAGCCCTCTGATGCATAAGAATTCTTGTTAAATAGCAAGATGTAGAGCATAATTTAGCTATATAATTGAACCTGTATCTCTAGGAAGGTTAGGATTTTAAAGTCTAACAGAAGTAGTGGAGTCCTGTGTGCAGATCTGGAGCCCCCAGCACAGGAAGGACATTGAACTGTTGGAGCAGGTCCAGAGGAGGCCACGAAGATGCTCAGAGGGCTGCAGCAGCTCTGCTGTGAGGACAGGCTGAGAGAGTTGGGGTTCTGCAGCCTGGAGAAGAGAAGGCTTCCAGGACACCTTAGAGTAGCCTTCCAGGATCTGAAGGGGGCTACAGGAAAGCTGGGGAGGGACTATTGACAAGGTCTTGTAATGACAGGGCAAGGGGCAATGGGTTTGAAGTGGCAGAGGGGAGATTGAAAGTGGATGTTAGGAGGAAGTTGTTTGCAGTGAGGGTGGTGAGACACTGGCACAGGTTGCCCAGGGAGGTTGTGGCTGCTCCCTGCCTGGAGGTGTTCAAGGCCAGGCTGGATGAGGCCTTGAGTGACCTGTACTAGTGGGAGGTGTCCCTGCCTATGGCAGGGGTTGGAACTAGATGATCCTTGAGGTCCCTTCCAACCTTACCATTCTATGATCATTTCATCTCGCTTCATAGTATTTCCCTAAACGTATGCACTCCACTCCTTCTTAATGGTTTTCCCTGGTTTTTAAGTGTTTAAACAGTGCTTCTGTTTGCAGAGTGAGGTGTGATTAGTGTGGGTAGGTTGATTGATCTTTGCAGCCACCAGCAACCACATAAACATTCCGGGAGTGGTATGCAGGCTGAGTCCTTTAGGCTGACTCTACGCAAGCTTGGCCTGCTCTGATGTGTGTTGGGCATGCAGCAGTGCCAGCAGCAAGCAGGGAAGGAGAAAACATCCATTTTAGCCCTTGCTTTCACATCTCTTCACTGGGCAGGTTTCAGATGTTGAAACAAGATGTTTTCCAGGCTGCTTTTGGACTAATCAGTGCATCTTTGCATCGATCCTTCGCATGACTGACATACTTATTTGCCCTTACTGTTGGAAGTGGGTGGCTCATTTAGGGTCTGTGTTTCCAGCCTTATTTCTTTCTACCTTTGATCTCACTTGCTTCTTTCTGATTAAGCTGTCAACAGAAATCTTTTCTCAGTAGAGGTTTTCTAAATCAAGTTGTTAGTTCACTTGCTGGTAGATGGGTGTAAGTCATTGGGTTTCTTACTCTGAAACAGGTTCTCACATCAGTCCAAATGCCTATTTCTGAGCCTCCTTTCCTTTTCAGGAGTGTGTAGTGAAGAGACACGTGTGACATTACACCAACCTGTGGCCTTTTGCTCAAGGTCACAGATAGTAGCTTTCTCCTACACAGTGTTGCTCTTTGTTGGCATTACCCTCTTCAGTGTGAGCTTGAGAAAGCAGGTTGAGTATCAGTGTACTCCCCACGTCCTTTGTCATGCTCTCAGGCACAACCTGGCTGTCTCAGGCATTCCAGGTCTGTGGTGTTTCATGCCTAGCGTTTGATTTGGTTTTGCACAGCCTCTGGAGGAGGTTGGGTTCTCTGATCTCCTCAGCACCAGACACTGAAATCAGGTTTCCCAGCTTTTGAGCACCTGCTGCTCTCACCTGTTCAGAAACACACCAGCAAGCATCCTGATGGGAAGCAACCATATCATCTGAAAATATAGGCAGTAAAGGCCACCCATGCGAGACAGGAGCTTTTGGAAATCAGCCTTGGAATGTACAACTGGCTTAACTGGTCTCAGTGCTAATGCTGGTGACCTTTTCTGCTGTTCAATAAATTAAAGGTTAAATTTGCATAGTTTATTGGACTGTTATATAGACTGTCACTTCTTTCCAGTCACATTTGTACACATTTAAGTAAAAAAAAATTAAAGATCTATAAAAGATGGAGAAGGATGGTGACTGCACTAGAGCTCTCTCTCCTTTGACCTTCCGGTGCTAAACCCTGCTGTGTCCTGCAGAAGCAGCCAGAGGAATCCTTCTCACAACAAGCCAAATTAAACCATGGAGCTCATTGCCACAACACATTGCAAACGTTAAATCCCATACAGATTTTTAAGGGAAAAACAGGAGAGTCATGGGAGGAAAATCCAGCAAGGTTTGCTAAATGTTGTATAAGCATATTCACTGCTCTTGCCTGGTGGTGTTTGGTGAACCCTGGTCAGGAAACAGAAGCCTGGCAGTGATGGTCTTTGTGTGATCTAACATGCTTAGATTTCATCCTTCTTTGAAATGCAATTTTATTTTCATTTTCTAAATGGAATTAAAATGTACTATATTTAACTGCAGCTTCAGGAAAGATAAAGATTAAATTAATTTGGTGCTTGAGAGATTAAAAGACAAAGATATTCAGAAATACTTTTAAGCATTACAGGAATGCTTTTAGCTGGTCCAAGCTTTGGATTGTTTGGTTTTGAAATTTGCTTACACTGACTGTAGTCTTTCTGGAAGGCAGCACTGCACCCCAGCTCAAATCACATTGTCATTGAAGATGGGTTGTTACCATTAGGAGTTTAAAAAGAAAGAAAATTTGTTTGTTTTTATAACAGTATTACAGACNAACACTAAAACTTGCATTTTATTTTTGTAATTCTTGTGGCTTGTCAGGAAGCTTATTTGTTCCTGTCTGTTGGTTCCAATGCTTCAGTAACAAGGTTTGCAAGTTTACAAAATGTAAACTTGTAATGAAATATTTATGAAACATTTAAAAATTGTAGGAGGAGCAACAATTTACATTTCCTGTGACGTCTCAGTTGAATATTTTTTTGTTTGTTTGCTTGTGGAATCTTTTCTTTTGATATAAGCAAGGTCTTTCCTTTGGACCAGTGAACAACTTAAATAATTCATTGTGCCATTTATACTGAGAGCATCCAAAGCCATTCATGCCTGTTGGAGGGAGCATGTGGAGGTATCTCAAATGCAGCCAAAGCAAAAGTGTTTGTGTTAATTTGGGTTGGTTTGTTTCGCTTTTGGGAGTTACACATCTACGAAAAAAAAATGGAGTTTAAGTTTGGATTTAGGTTTCTTTTTTTGTTATAACTGGAGGGTGTGTTCATTGGGACTAACAGGTTGTACTTCTGAGTTTGGGTTTTTTCTGTTTTGTTGGTTTTTTTAATAGTTTAACGTAGATGTTAAATTGTTTTTTTTCCTTCGGCAGCAGTTTCTGACCTGTTTCAGTAACATGAGTTTGTTCACACTGAAGAGTTTCTCCTGGATTAGAAAATGGGCTGGAGGGGGAATCTTTATTTACATATATTTTTCTCTGTGACTCATATATATGCATAAACCACATTTTTATACCCTCCTCTGAGGTTAAATGAGTGATTTTATTCTGAGAAGGATGTTTCTTGCTCCGTCCAACTAAATTTTACCCATACTAAAGTAGAAATTCTGCTTTTCTTGCCCTTCCCCCTCCCTCTCTCTGCTCCATATTTTACTTCAGTCCCTACCACAGCTGCTAGTACACCTGATGCTGTTGACAAATATTTGGAGACACCTGGGGATGAAAATGAACATGCCCATTTCCAGAAAGCCAAGGAGAGACTTGAAGCTAAGCATCGTGAAAGGATGTCTCAGGTAAGAGGAAATTTTGTTAGTTCTAAGTAAGGGAGGGAGTTTTGTCTGTCAAGTCACATAAGATACTTGGAGTCTCTTATTTCCCAAGGCTTCAGTAGGCTGCTCTGTCTATGTGCAATTTTATAAATACACCATTTACTACCTTTTGGATTCTTAAATATTCAAATGGTGGGGCCATAGGTTTATGGAGGGGTCACAGCTGAAATCATAAATCATTGCTGGTAAAAAAAAAATGGAGGGTTAAAGTCTGTTTAAAATCTCTCATCTTTGGGAAGGGATATTTGGTTTATTCTTATTTCTAGATAAAGAACTTGACCACTGTATTAGTCATTCTTTGTAGTAGCTGAGGGAGACTGCTTGTGATTAGTTTTGTTCTCCATGTGTAGGCAACCATGAGTGTGCTTATGTTCTTATGTTCTTCTGGTGGTTTTGAGCCTAAAGGTAGCAGGAAATGCATCTGAAGCTGAAGAAGAGGGGAGGGAATTAGTGCTTTTTTGAACTGAACCAAAATTCAGCTGAGTCAATACCTTTTTTTTTCTTTTTCCCTTCAACCAACTGCAACTCTATGCTGTTTTTATTCCTCTTGAACAGTAAAGGATGAGCTACCCACTCTCAGAAATGGGGTTTATAAGAGCAATGCCAATAAAAGATTGTCATAGATGTAGTGTAGTAACAAAAAGAAGAAACACAAGAGGTTTAAAGGGAAGCCTGTGGTGCATGCACTTTCGGACGGGACAAGCACAGTACAGCTCAGATGCACTGCACACATCTGTAGAGCTGTTTAATGTTTCATTGTAACCTTGTTCCCCTGTTGCATTTTCTGTGCTTCTGTTTATTGCTGACACATTAACCTTTAGCTCTGTGCTAAAATGCTTGAGTAGGCCTGAAATTAAGCTCTTTGAGTAAGTCCCCATGTACTGGCACTGTAGCTGTGCCTGGCACTTCCCAGTAAATAGAGCAGA
Organism: Ramphastos sulfuratus; assembly: GCA_013399055.1. NCBI lineage: Eukaryota > Metazoa > Chordata > Aves > Piciformes > Ramphastidae > Ramphastos > Ramphastos sulfuratus. The sequence goes on along the minus strand of WBNM01018881.1, from coordinate 8,074 downwards.
GCATCTGTCCTGAAGCAGTCAACTATCAGTGCAAATCCCATGCCATGAATATCACACTTAGGAGGATGTGTGCTTGTCTGCCTCTACTTGGGAATCGTTTGTTGTAGCACAAACTATTTCCTCCTTAAGTGAAGTAGTGCCAAATTGATGCTTTTTAAAGTGTTATCCTTTCCTCTGGAAGATAAACATGTTAATTAGAACGATCGGTGGCTAAGGTGCCAGTGGGGCTGAGTGTGGGCGTGCAGCACATTGCTCAGAGCTGGCCTGAGGTGCTGCCTTCCCTCTTGAGCCTAGGAGTCCGTCAAGAGGTGGTGAGCAGCAGTTGCTGAGGCACCTATGTGTTATGCCCCTGCCAAAGGATCAACTCATCTCAGTCTTCGTAACAGACTTCTGCATGCCTGTAATACTATTTGGGAAGAATGAGTTGGGAAGCAGGAGAAAACAAAGGAGGAAGGACATTAAAATGTTGGAGTGGGTACAGAGGAGGCCACAAAGATGCTCGGAGGGCTGCAGCAGCTCTGCTATGAGGACAGGCTACAAGAGTTGGGGCTCCGCAGCCTGGAGAAGAGAAGGCTTCCAGGAGGCCTTAGAGTAGCCTTCCAGTATCTGAAGGGGGCTACAGGAAGGCTGGGGAGGGACTATTTATAAGATCTTGCAATGCCAGGACAAGGGGCAATGGGTTTGAACTGGCAGAGGGGAGATTGAAACTGGATGTTAGGAGGAAGTTGTTTGCAGTGAGGGTGGTGAGACACTGGCACAGGTTGGCCAGGGAGGCTGTGGCTGCTCCCTCCCTGGAGGTGTTCAAGGCCAGGTTGGAGGAGGCCTTGAGTGACCTGTGCTAGTGGGAGGTGTCCCTGCCTATGGCAGGGGGTTGGAACTAGATGATCCTTGAGGTCCCTTCCAACTTTACCATTCTGTGATTCTGTGAAATGCATGCAGCCTGTCTGGTGAGGGAGAGAGGTTCTGCCCTAGCTAGGCACACAGAGGGGTGATGAGTAATGCAAACATCACTCCTTGAAAAAGCCTTTTTTAAAAAAAGCACTGCAGGCATAGGTGAAGGATTGAAAGTGAAGGACTCTTCCCTGGATCAATCCTCAGATCCTCAGTGTGATTTCAAGTTTGTCTCCAAAATCTCAGTATGTTAAAGGTTAGACTGAGCATTAGGGGCAACGTTCAGGTGAAGTGTGTATGTTTTCTATACAGCTGATGGTTTGTAGGTGAGAGCTGATCAAATGCACAGGCACCCAGAAAACATCACAGAGAATGATTTTCTCGAGGTCAATTAACGGCACCGAATCGCACCGTCAGAAAATTTGACAGTGCACATCTGGGACAGCCTCACAAGTGAAGTCTGTAGTTCAAGGCTTTGACTGAAGATCATGCTGGTGCTGCTGCCTGCTCTGCCCTTGTTAGCACATTCCCAGCTATCCTTCCTGTCAGCACTAATGAACATACAGAGGCAGGGTGAGGCAGGTCAGTTCCCTCATCTCACTGCGATCTCGTTCTTCCAAAAACAAATAAAATAACCAATTCTGGCCAGTTCAGCAAGCACTAAATCACTTATGGGAAACAGCAGCATGGTAGAGACATAAAGAAAGAAATATCTTTGATCTTTTTAATTTGCTTAGGGTGCTTATGAAGTCACAGCTTAAAGTACAGACCCCCTGCAGAGCTTTGAAGAAGAGACTCAAGTTTTTAAAACTGAATTTTCCCTTCTATGAGTAATGTTTGTACAACATTGTTTTAAAACATTTCCAATGTTTTAAAAATAAAAGATCTTATGGAGAAGTAGTAGAAAAAAAAACCAGATGACTTAGGAAAATGGTCAAGATTATTCTTTAGTCTGGGTTAATGTCATATATAAATTGGCTTCTTCACCAAAAAAAAAAAAAAAATCAGATAACTTCTATTTAATAAAGCAACTACTTTTAACCCAATGTTTGATTTGATGCATGCTTGATTTTGCAACAGCAAATTGGCTAATACAAAAGTTCAAATGCATTCTGGTTGACCTAAAATGTAATCATCTAAGAAGTAAAGCAATCATCTAAGAAGTAAAGCTTAAAGTACAGACCCCCCTGCAGAGCTTTGAAGAAGAGAGTCAAGTTTTTAAAACTGAATTTTCCCTTCTGTGAGTAATGTTTTGTACATCATTGTTTTACAACATTTCCAATGTTTTAAAAATAAAAGATCTTATGGAGAAGCAGTAGAAAACAACCAGATGGTTTAGGAAAATGGTCAAGATAATTCTTTAGTCTGGGTTAATGTCCTGTATAAATTGGCTTCTTCACCAAAAAAAAAAAAAAATCAGATAACTTCTATTTAATAAAGCAACTACTTTTAACCCAATATTTGATTTGATGCATACTTGATTTTGTAACAGCAAATGAACTAATAAAAAAGTTCAAATGCATTCTGGTTCACCTAAAATGTAATCATCTAAGAAGTAAAGCTTTAAGTACAGACCCCCTGCAGAGCTTTGAAGAAGAGAGTTAAGTTTTTAAAACTGAATTTTCCTTTTTCTGAGTAATGTTTTGTACAACATTGAGCTTGGCTCTCCTAGTTATNAAATCAGATAACTTCTATTTAATAAAGCAACTACTTTTAACCCAATGTTTGATTTGATGCATGCTTGATTTTGCAACAGCAAATTGGCTAATACAAAAGTTCAAATGCATTCTGGTTGACCTAAAATGTAATCATCTAAGAAGTAAAGCAATCATCTAAGAAGTAAAGCTTAAAGTACAGACCCCCCTGCAGAGCTTTGAAGAAGAGAGTCAAGTTTTTAAAACTGAATTTTCCCTTCTGTGAGTAATGTTTTGTACATCATTGTTTTACAACATTTCCAATGTTTTAAAAATAAAAGATCTTATGGAGAAGTAGTAGAAAAAAAACAGGTGGTTTAGGAAAATGGTCAAAATTATTCTTTAGTCTGGGTTCATGTCATATATAAATTGGCTTCACCAAAAAAGAAACCCAGATAACAGTTATTTAATAAAGCAACTAGTTTTAACCCAGTATTTGGTTTGATGCATGCTTGATTTTGTAACAGCAAATGAACTGGTTCACTTAAAATGTAATCATCTAAGAAGTAAAGCAATTTATCATTAAAAAAAAACTTAAAAAGAAAAAAAGGAAATTAAATGTGTTATTAAAAACATGTTATGAGGGTAAATGTTGGTATTCTGTATTTTTCTGATATTTCCCTGAGTTTACTATGAAATTCTGACAACTGTTTTCTTTTTCTGTTGTATAGAAATGCTGGGCAGAGACCCAGCTTGTGTAAGTGTTAGTGTGAGTTCATAGTTCACAGCTCCTAAAACACTCTCTTACTAGGGGAGTCTGTGCTCTTCAGTACAGTGACCTGATGCACCTCTATTTCAGACTGCTAATCCCTCCAGCTCTTAGGTGTCCATCCATTTACACTGCACTCATGGGTTAAGCTGGGTCTGCTGCTGATACTCAGTCCTGTGCTGCTGTCATGCCAGCTTCAAAATGAAAGTGCTGGCTGGAGTGAAGTATTATGGAGCTTGAAGTTCAGATTGTAACCTGGCAGGCTTCTGTTCCAGCTGCTGCTTCAAGGTTCTGGGTTTTCTGGGTGTTGGCTCTCTTCCTGCAGGAATGGTGGCAAGATGGGTGGCAGCTGGGTAGCTGTTTTCTGCTTTATGCTGACTTCTTTCCCCCCTGCATTTCATTACACTTTTTCTGCAGATAGACTACACTAAATGATTGTGTATTTTTATTATTATTATTATTAGTATTATTAATATGATTTTTCTCAGTAAAACTTTTAATCTCTACTCTCTTTAATCTCAACCCAGAGGTTTTGTGTGTTACTTTCCCCAACACAAAAGTGGGGGAGAAACAGGGAGGTTAACCTGTTTATGGTGTGTTCACTTGTTACAGCTGTCTCTACATCTTGCCTACACCTGCAGCAGCAAGGCTCATGAAATTTCCTGCGTAGTACTGTAAAGAGAATTCTATTACCATACAATTTTAAGCTCTCCTCAAAAAAATATTAATGTAATTCAAGTAACAGCAAAGCTACATTCCCACACAAACAGAGACAGGTATTCAGTGCTGCATATGTGGCCTTTAGATATTTATGGAATCATAGAATGGTAAGGTTGGAAAGGACCTCAAAGGTCATCTAGTTCCAACTCTCTGCCATAGGCAGGGACACCTCTCACTAGCACAGGTCACTCAAGGCCTCCTCCAACCTGGCCTTCAACACCTCCAGGCAGGGAGCAGCCACCACCTCCCTGGGCAACCTGTGCCAGTGTCTCACCACCCTCACTGCAAACAACTTCCTCCTAACATCCAGTCTAAATCTCCCCTCTGCCAGTTCAAACCCATTGCCCCTTGTCCTGGCATTGCAAGACCTTGTCAATAGTCCCTCCTCAGCCTTCCTGTAGCCCCCTGCAGATAAGTAGTAGTATTGAAAGCTCTCCTACATAATTATTCTGTCAACATAGTGTTTGAGATAGATTCTGTATATTTAATTGAATCAGAGACTGGAATAGTTTGTCAAATCTGGAACAGGCTCCCCAGGGAGGTAGTTGAGTTGGTATCCCTGGAGGTGTTTAAAAGATACATAGGTGTGATGCTAAGGGACATGGTTTAGGACCAGACTTGGTAATTAGGTGATGGTTGAACTTGCTGATCTTAAAGGTCTTTTGCCAACTGAAACGATTCTCTGATTCAGTTCTTGCAGTCTAGGACACCTTTTTCTGGACAGACCAGCACAAATTGCATGCAATTCTTGATCTGCCCTACTCAAAGACCAGTGATGCAGCCCACAAAAATCTAAAAATTTCTGTGGTACCAAAAGAAATGTCACTTCAAAGGAGTTGAAATTCACTCGTTTTGGCCAGGGGCATATAATAGATGGAAGTGGTTTGTGTTCTATCTGAGATGAAAAGAGGTTGGCATGTTCACCCATAGAGACCTGCACTTCACTCACTTGAGGGCTGGTTAACAGTTCTGCTGCTTCCCAGCAGAGTTGTGAGAGCTTGGCACAATGTTCAGGCACAAAAGTACCATCTTTGTTTGATTTGATAACAGGATCCTGCCTTCGTTAAATGTTGTAACTGCTTTTTTTTTCAATAGAGATAAAAGGAGGAGGGGAATATAAAAAGATGACTGTCAGAGCTGCAGTGTTTGGCTGTTGCTAAGCCCTGAGACAAGAGGAAAATATGAAAGTCACTCTCCTTGTTTTGTTCATTAGGTCATGAGAGAGTGGGAAGAGGCAGAACGCCAAGCAAAGAACTTGCCAAAGGCTGACAAGAAAGCTGTTATCCAGGTAAAGCAAAATACAACTACAGCCTTAGCAGCTGGGGCTGCAGTTAAAGTACAAGGGGTGCTGGGTGTAGTACCATTTTAAAACCTATTTCTGTGGGGCTTTAATGTTATTCTCAGCTCTTGCCATTTTTGTTTCCAGTTGTTAGTAGCTGCTGGGTGTCTCTGTACTTTGCAGCCAGTCTCTGAAACAGCAGTGCAGGACGTTGCTTGTGACTGCATGGAGGGGTAGCATTTTGCTTGAATTTACATTTGCCTTCAGTGAGAACTGAAAACTTGGTTACCATGGGCCCCTTTCAAATTTTAGGCTGTGATAAACTGATAAAAATTGCAGGACCTAAGCTCAAAGCAGAGGTGGGAAAATGTGATTTAAGGAAGGAATCTCCATCAGTTTTATCTGAAAAAACCCTCAGCCAAGAATTCTTTCATCTAAACTTGTGCAACAATTCAAAAATTCTGACAAGCCAGGCACTCCTTGAATCCCACTGTGGCTGTCAGGTATTGTGCAGCATTGCTAGGGCCAGGCACTCCTTGAATCCCACTGTGGCTAAGTCAGGTATTGTGCAGCAGTGCTAGGGCCAGGCACTCCTTGAATCCCACTGTGGCTAAGTCAGGTATTATGCAGCAGTGCTAGGGCCAGGCACTCCTTGAATCCCACTGTGGCTAAGTCAGGTATTATGCAGTAGTGCTAGGGCCAGGCACTCCTTGAATCCCACTGTGGCTAAGTCAGGTATTATGCAGCAGTGCTAGAATGATTTCAGTGCAATATTATGAGAAGGTAGTGTTTAGAACTAGATTGCTTTGCATGTTAAACTCCACAGATTTGTTCTCTCTACATTTTACTCAATCTTTTCCTTTATTGAAGTGTTTTGGCTCAATTTTTCTTCCTGGTGGCCAGCTTATAAAAAATTATAATTACTCCATTCCAATTGGAATTTAATACATTTTTCCCCCACGTAGATTTGTTCATGTAGTCATGTTCATGACTTCTGATGGCATGGAGCATAGACTTGCTAAAGTCCATCCTCCTCTAGCTACCATTCTGAACCACTGTCTCAGGAGACAAATGAAGGATTCACTGGTGGTTATACTGAACCAGGAATATTTTATTAGATGAATAAATACAGCCCTGTGTGCCAGCAATACATAACATCAGCGGTTCTCACTGAAATCTGTAGAAGCTGCATTCAGTGTTAAGAGTTCCTGGGAGCCAAGCTACACTAACAGTGGTGATTTGTAGATGGAGGCGTTCATGTCTGTTGGTCTCTGCTGGTTTCTTCACTGTTCTTGTTTGTGATGGATGCTTTTTTCAGCATTTCCAGGAGAAAGTAGAATCACTGGAACAAGAAGCAGCAAATGAAAGACAGCAGCTGGTGGAGACTCATATGGCCCGAGTGGAAGCCATGCTGAATGACCGTCGTCGCATTGCTTTGGAGAACTATATCACAGCCCTGCAGACTGTCCCACCCAGGGTAAGTGCAGTACCACACATTCTCAGCTGTGTCAAAATCTTTGTAGTCTTCCTGGGAAAGAAAGGTGTGCCCAGGTATAGTGCAGCTGTGGAGGAATGAGTGTATGTTCCTATGCAGAAACCACTACAGCAGTCAGCTGGAAGTGTGTGCGCATCATTGTAGGCACAAGGACACCCCTTCATACATACCTATGCATCCATACATACATGAAGGTGCTTAAGCAAATAGTGGAGAAGTGATTTGGTTGTCAGAAATCATAGCCATTCCCAGATCCTACAGAAGGATGACAGAGTGTCCCTCCAGTGATGCACAGCAGGGCACTTCGTCATGTCAAGATGGAGCTTAAGGATGGTTGTGATTTTCTGGTTTGTAGGCTGAACCACAGATACTTGGTGAAGGATTGTTGGATAGTGTAAAGATAGCACACCAGCATCTCAAAGCTGTCTCTGATGAATATGATGGCTGTTGATGGGTGTAAACACTAAGTTCAAAATGTGAATTGATTGGAATTTTTAATGCCTCCATATCTGTTATGTTTGTATTCAATACCAAAATAACTGGTCTGTGACTTCCAAGAGAAGAGAATCTGCACAAACACTGTGGGAAGAGTTGAATCTTCTGTCTATGTCTTGCTTCTTAAACAATGCTTTTGAGGTAGAAAAAAAATCTGGTTATTAAAAGATTTTTAGGTCAGCAGTATAAGATGTAGCCATTAGATCCTGAATTTGGCCTCACAGAGAATTACAGCAGTATGGCTAACCTGGTAAAATTACATGTTTTAAGTGAATTTCCTTCTGCAGAGAAATCTGCATATTTACTGAGCATGGAAAAGTGATCATTGTCATAGTCCCTTACCATCATCAAACTTTTTTCTTCACCCCATGCTGCAAAACCATCTTGTTTTCATTCTGTGCCAAGTAAAAGAAAAATCTTTTACTTAGATAAATGTGTGACTTAAAAGTAGTTGTATGAAGAGTTAATCTATATTTGCAACGTAGTAATTTGTGGAAAAAGAAGCTGGTCCATATTAAATTACTAGGGGGTGTTTGGTCTAAATGTGGGATTGTAACTTCTGGAGCACCTTGTAAAATCTGACTGTTCTGAAAGTAGGGAAGGGCTTGAACTGGAGAGTCTCATTAGCAGACAGATTAGCAAATTACAGGCTGGGATGGAGCTTCCTTCAGGAAACTGGAGTCTGTGGCTCATGGTTGAGAAGGAGGATAAGGTGACTACGTAGACTGTCTGCAAGTTCTATTCTCTTGTGGTGTGGTTTGAGATAGTTTACCAAAGATCATAGAATCATA
>WBNM01018880.1:0-11919 GCA_013399055.1 Ramphastos sulfuratus | reverse complement strand
CCTAATTACCCCTCTCCGACACTATCGTAAAGTGAATGAGTCTCACTTTACCCACAAATTCCATGTGGGACACAGAAACTTTCACAGTGAAATGCCACTGGAACCAAAGTGTTTCCTTTAAATCTTTTATTCATCAAATATCTCTTTCAGATGAAATATTTCATTACAGTCTTTAGATCAATTACATTCAGTGTATATGTAATGCTCATTTAAACTTTTGAGTTTTCATTACCACATATTATTATTAGTTATTACTTCCTTATGAGTAAAGTGTATTGACTTGAGATGTACTTAGAGGTTCTGTTTTCCTTTATGAGTGAGTAGAAGACATTTCTCTGGGGTTAGGGCATTTGAAAGCAAATAGTAGAGATGTTACTTTGCAGAAGTTATCATCTAGGAGTAGGAAGCCTTTATCAATAAGTTAATTTCCTCACATACTAATTTCCTCTAAAAAAGGTCATTCCACAGCCAGATCCACTCAAATGAGAGCACTTCACTTGGAGCTCTGTGAATTTCATTGCTCCAGAAGAGGGAAATGAAGATAAAGGCTTTGGTTCCCTCGTCGCTATTTAATCTCTACACAGATTTATTTTGTCTGTTTTGTCTAATTCTACCAATTTTGCTCTTCCTTTGTGTACAGCCTTATATCTGTGTGCTTTAAATCTATTCTGAAGGACTGGAAGTTCTGACCTGGGATATCTAAGTTGAATCTCCCACTTCTGGCCATGAATGTCTCACTTGTGGTCATTACAGATTGTCCTTAAAAAGTGTTGACCATTTACAAAGAAAGTATGTGGCTGAATTAATCTAGAGACAAAGTATGCTCTAGATACTTTCTTTCCTTGATTCACATTATCTACCCTCGTATACCTACATGAATAAAGAAGTGATGATGCTAAAAAAGAAGAAAAAAAAGAAAAAAAAAGAAAAAAACCCAAACATGTGAAAGCAGATATTTCTTTTCAAATTTCTAACTACAAGGGAGAAAAATCCCTCCGTATTTTGTGCAGAAACACAGCTGGTGCCATGCTTTTCCCCAAAACATTCTCATCACCAAAGAGACCAAATTAGTGACGTTATCCAGGCCACATAATACAGAAACTGTGAGTTAGCAACAAAAAGTAAATTAAATTATTCATCTCTTTGTTTTGCCATCTTTCAAACTATACATATTTTAGAAGGTTTACTTGAAACTTGCTAGCATGGCCCCCTGTGATTACAGCACTTCAGATGTTCTCCAGGAGTGTATCTCTGAGTTTAATTTAATCCAAAAGAAACCTGGCACACATGCTCTAAGAGCACTCACAATAACTTGGGGCCAATTTGCTGGGGTTAGACAGACTGATGCTGAGATCTGCTTGCAAATTGCATTTCTGAACTGAAGTAGAGCAGCAGTGTAGATGCACCCATAATATCCCAAAATGACTTAGAGCAAACAGATACTAACCATTCCTGCCCTGTAAAACCTTGAGTAGTAGAAGTTAAATAGGTGGTGCTGCTACCACTGTTGCACATGAACAGTAGCACCTCAGTGTATCTCTACATGAAAGCTTATTTTATTATCACTTAAGGAAGTCATTACCCTTTTATGAGTGCTTACATGCTGCTTTACAAATATGTCACTACAGCTGCATTATAAAAGCAGCATTATTTTTGCCAGTGGCACTTTATGAAGCAAGGAAAGTAGTTTGAAAGTAACTTTAAAAAATGCCTTTGCTTTTTTACTCTGGAGGACCAGAATTGATAATGTTTTCACACACTAAATTTAGATTTTCTTAATAAAATTTCCTTTTATAAATGCTACATACCATCTGTAAATCATTAAAATACAGTGTATATAATAAATACCATAATTTAATTTTACAGACAAGGAAGTGGTAGATCATCTTTAACAGATCACTATTTAATATGGACTAAAGCAAAACTTTCTTTTTTTATAATGCTTGTGGTTTTATTTCCTTCTTAGTCTACATAACCCTGTTGGAAGTATCTTCAGCATCACATAAAGTTAAATGAAATTAGTCTAATGAGTAATTCACTATTTGGTTGGGTTTTTGTTGGGTTGGTTTGTTTTATCTGCAAATAGAAGAAGAAATATTGATCAAATAAATAGAGATTAAAATTTTTATTATTTTCCCTTTCAGCACTTTGAGCACTGCATTTTGAGGATCCTTTAAAGAATCACTCACACACAATTTTAGAAATAATATTATTTCATTTCCCTTATCTGACTCCAGATTTAAAGGCTAATGTTGTCAATGATGGGCACTGTTCTGTTTGGATTTTTTGGTGGGTTATATTTTGGCTGTGATTTTGTTTCATTTGAAGGGTCGTTTTTGGTTTTTTTTGCTTTTTCTTTTTTTTTCAATAGAATTCATGAGGCAGGAGATTTTTCCTTTATGCTTGATTTAATACCAAATTACATTTCTTGTTAAATTTAAAACGTGGCAAATAACATATGTTTCCCTATACATAGAATCTTTGCTTTAAAAGAGTAATACCGTTTAGAAAGTCATTTATAAAACATCCAAATTCTTGCTCTTATAAAAAAAAAAAAAAAAAAGTGGAGTGGGCCAAAAAAAGGCAAAAGAAACAACAAACAAGAAAACCACACACACAAAAACCCCAACAAAAACAAACAAACAAAATAAACCCCAAACAAACAAATAGAGATTATTCTGAATTCCTCAAATCTATTATGATTTCATTACTGACCACTTCCATTCAGTGTAGCAAAAAATGCTTTGCATTTTTTTGTCTCAATAAATATTAATTTTTAATTTTGTGTACTTGATTGTGCACTTTGTAGTATTTATTGAGTGCTTTGAAATCCCATAAAAAGCCAAATGCATCTCTGTCTCTGTAAAAGTGCAAATAGCAGTCTAAGAAATTAACTTAAGACTGGAAACTTACAAAATAGTTCAAAATGTTATGTTAATTCAACTATCACAATCAATTAATGAACTAAGAAATGGTGAATGAAGTCCTTCAAATGGTAAACTCTTTCAGATCTAGCCAATATCTAGCACCAAAATCATAATTACATCAGATGATTTCATACATATGCATCTAAATCAGTAAATTTCTCAGGTAATGTACTGTGACTCTCTACATAAATGTTTTTGTCCTTGTTAAAAACCACACAATTCAGGGATGAAAAATGCTATTTATTTATGTAATGCTGTGCTTTCAATTAATTACAGATACTTGTGCATGATGGTTTAGCAAGCTGGAGTAGCAGGGTTAGTCATTTAGAATTTTACTCTAAATCCTCAAAAAGGGCTCTTGCATGAAATGCCTTTCTCTCAGTAGATAATGAGAGTTTGTACAGACTTGGACGTGAGTTTGTCACTCTTCTTCCATGTTCCTCCTCTCCTGAACAAATCCAGATCATCTGGGGAGAAACTGAGATAGCCTCATTAATTTTAGGATGACTGAGATGCAGGCAGTTCCTAACTACAAACCACCAGTCACTTGATGTTGAGGAAAGTCTGAGCTTCTCTTGATTGTTTTGAAAATGTTCTTGTTTAGAGCCCAATGTGGCCCTGAGAAAAATGTATTTAACAGTTCTGTTATGGCATCTTCACAGAAAGACCAACCTGTTTGTTATATTTATTAATCCTGAACTCCATGCTTCGTGTCGGATCTGCATATGAAATCTGGGATGTGGCTGCTCAGAGATGCAGAGCTTTGAAACTGAGTTAGATTCAGGCAGCAAGTGTTTTGATAACCTGAAAGCAATGATGATACAGAAGTTTTTCAAAGTGAAAGTGCATATGTTAATACCATTCTAGATATCCTTAGGGTTGTGTAGCTAATTGCAGAGCCCTTCTAATCAATATCCAATTAACAATTGCCATAGCAACTGTAAAATATAGGATATCCTAGTAAGTAAGGTAATGATAACTTCTAAGATGCGAAACACCAGTGTGAAACACAAAGACGTCAGAGGAAAATTTGTGACTTTTCCATTAGTCTTCTAAGGGGAAGGAATTGATACTACAGTTCAGTGTTCAGTTTGGGGACATAAAAATATTTTTCGTTTATTTCCTGTTCATGTTGTCTCCCTAGAATGACAATAAAACCCCATCTTAGAAATCCCACAAATAAAACTGTCTGCAAATGAATAAGGCACTACAAAGATAATGAAGGCTCTGAAACATCTCTGTGAGGAGGAAAGGCTGTTTAGCCTGGAGAAGAGCAGCCTCAGAGGGTATCTTCACAATGATCAGCAAGAGCTAAAAGGTGAGGAGCAAGAGAATGGAGCCAGACTCTTTGCAGTGACAGAACAAGGGGTAATGGACAGAAATTTTGAGCTCAGAAGGTTCAATTTAAAAACAAGAAGAAAATTCTTTTCTTTGAGGGTACCAAAGGGCTGGAGAAGGCTGCCCAGGGGAGTTGTGGAGATACTGAAGACCTGCTTGGATATGTTCCTGTGTGATCTGGTATAGGTGATCCTGCTCTGGCAGGGCAGTTTGACTAGATGATCTTTTGAGGTCCCTTCCAGCCCCTAACATTCTTTGATTCTGTGATTCTGTGATCCTGTGATCCTGGGCAGCCTACTGTGCGTGACTTTGCTTAGTTGCGATGTTGGACTGAGTGATTTCCAGAAGTCCCTTCAAACCCCTACCATGATGGGATTCTGTGAAACAGTAACTAAAGTCATAGCTCAAGAAATCAGAAGTTTGATCAGAGGAGCTGCAGGTGATCTGTACATTCTTAGATCCCAGGAAGATGTCGAGGCATGACTTTACAATTCATGTTCATGCAAATAAAGTCTCTTGTCTTGGTTAAGTGGAAGAAAATAGGCCAGTGGGAAATGTCATTCCTCTGTAAGTTTAGTGCAGCACTGTAATAGTTTACTCAGGGTTTTTTTGCATCTCTGCTTCTGGAGATATTCATGATGCTGCTGGATGAAGCTGTGGTGACCTGATGAAGAATCAGTGTCGGTTCTATTTATGGAGGTGGGTTGTAACATCTTGACGCAACTTTCAACCAGTACTTCTCTAATATTATAAATCTGCAAAAGTTTGTTAAGTGTCACACTCTTTAAATAGTAACAAAAATTCAAATCATTTTGACAAAGTCATAGGGATATTCATCAACAGCTGGCTATACATGAGTTAGCAGTGTGCCCAGGTGGCCAAGAAAGCCAACATACATTCAAGCCTGGTTTGTATCATGAATGGTGTGACCAGCAGGAGCGATTGTCCTCCTGTACTCAAAACTGGTGCCACACCTTGAGTACAGTTTTGGGGCCTTCAGTCCAAGAAGGATACCCAGTTGCTAGAGCAGGTGCAGAGAAGGGAAATGAAGTGGGTGAAGGCTCTGGAGAACAGGTTTTATAAGGAACATCTAAGGGAATTGGGATTGTTTATTCTGGAGAAGAGGAGGCTGAGGGAAGACTTCATTGTTCTCTAAAACTCCTGAAAGGGAGTTGGAACCAGGTGGCATTCAGTGTCTTTTCCCGCATAACGAGAAACAAGATAAGAATGAACACCCTCAAATTGCACCAGGGGAAGTTTAGGCTGGATATTAGGAAAGTTTTCCTAATAGAATGGAAAAGGCCTGGTACAGGCTGCCCAGGGCAGTTGTGGAGTCCGAATAGTTGGACGGAATGAAATGGCCTGTAGATGTAACGCTGAATAGTATGGTTTAGTGCTTGTTTAATGTTTAGACTTGATGATCTTAAAGGTCTTTTCCAAGCAAAAGAATGCTGTTATATTATAATGCTTTGGTTCTATGATTCTGTGATCCTATGACAAAGGGGTGATCTCTTTGAATGAAAACTAGCACATTCCAATGAGGGCATTTGTGGAAGCCATAGGTACCATTTCACTGTCTTGCTCTGGTTACTTTTTTTGAATTCTTTTGTGTAGTCCTTTTAAACTATAATCAACTTCAGCAGTTTCTTAAGAATTTTTTTCCTACCTACTATGTCTCTTCTATTGTTTTTTATAGCATCAGAATATGCTTTTACAAAATATCTATAGAAAAATGCCCCTTCCAGTTTAATTCCATATTTTTTAGGAATCTGCCCTGCCAGGAAACCTAGAATGATAAGTTACACATTGCATTACCTGGAAATATCTTAGGGAATTTTCAACATCTTTTTTTTTTCTCATGTTCAAATTTTCCATTCTCAGTCACTGTTTCCCTTCAGGGCTTCTCCTTATTCATTTGTTATAAATCATGAAATAAGTATCTTTTGTTGTCATGTTAACTAAACAGTTATGGATGTATCAGCAAGCTACATATGATTTATGGATGATGTTGGATACCTTTCAAACATTACCTTTCCAATGCCAGGTTGCTTATTTAGCTATTTCTGGAAAAGGTTATTAAGAAAAATCCTTCATATTAACCCACAAATAAGTGATTTTTAAGAAAAACATATACATATATATAAAGAATACATTACAGCCTAGGAAAGGAATATTGGTCTGATATTTTGGTTAGTTAGCTTTTCTTCATGGAGTTCTACAGAGTACTGCTGAATGCAAGCTGTCCACATGTGCACCTCATGCTCCACATTTTTGACAAGTTTTAACTCTTGTATACCCAAAATCTATGTGATCTTGAAGGTGATGTTTAACTTGCTTGGTAATCTGAAGGTCTCCTCATTCAAAATTAATAGTATCTAGAAAAACATCTTTTGAAATTGTCTTTGAAGTTTTTCTAATAGACAATAGACAACAGCAAGCTATCTGTTTTTTAATTTGTTGTTGTTGTTTGGTTCGTTGGTTTTGTTTGGTTTTGCTTTTTACTAGAACATGCATTTTATTTCTACATCTGAGAAAATAAAAAGAGGAAAAAGAAAAAAAAACAAAAGAAATTATTTACTGTTTCTCATCCTCCTCCAAGTATTCTATGCTAATTTTGGCATTATACGAAGCAGTTAACATTCGTACAGATTAAAAACTAGTTTAACACAAAATAGAATTATTAATAGGATTTCATTAGGTCATGTTAGAAAACAATATAATTTCAACTATAAAAAAAAAAGTGAACAGCTGAATTTTATATCCATTGTTGCTTGGGGGTCAAAAATACTTGGGAGGTGGGAAGGGTTATGGGTTAGTGACATGAAGGATCCACGTGGAGTTGCCTGTCTTGAACTTTATCTTGACTGAGTTAGAATTGTTTCTAAATATTATTTCTGAGAAGTTCCTGTGTCTTCAGGAGTGAACTTGTCAGGGATAAATAGCAATATCTGAGAGACATTGAATTGATTTAGTATTGCTCTAGTAATTTAAGTTCGAACACAGATGATGTAAATCTATCAAGGTTTGTCCTCTTTAGTATCACAGTTGAAGCAATTTGAGCTTTCTGATCCCTTCAGAGTACTCCACTTCCTTTTTTTTTTTCATTTCTTACTTTAGACTGTTTAGACGGTTGTTAATGCAGTGATGCTAAAATACAGTAGTTTAAAAAAAATTTAAAAGGTAAAAATTGTATTTAAATTCCTATGCAGCATGGCTTCATGGCTGCTCATCTTATTTCAGGATATTACTTGGATCACTCTCACTGAACTTTGTATTCTTTCTACTTTTCAACAATTTTTTGTGTTCCACTTTTTGGCAAACTTGCTATTTTGAATCATATGAGGATGAATATTTCCAAATGTAATAAAATAAGATTTTCTGTCCACTCATATACTGTCTATTAATTATTATAATAGCTTGTCATGAAAGGCCAACAGGCCTAAAACATGTCCTGGCTTGCCTCACCCTTCTGCTGATGGAGGAAGCAACAGGGGAAGGAAAACAAAGTCTTGGTGCCATCATGTCTCCTCCCAAATTGATAAACAGCTACCCATAGGTGTTTATACACTTGTTAGTGTCTTGCCCAAATAAGGGTAAGCAAGCCCTGGTTTCATCTAATATGGTCAATTTTGGTAAAATGCTATTCTGATTGGTTAATCTCTGTGGCCAAAGGAGCCATTACACTTGGGCAAACAATATAAATGCAGCTCAGCTACAAACAGTGTGCTCTGCCTCAATGCTTTGCCATGCTCTGCTTGCTACATAATAACAAGCCTTGATGTTTTGGGCTTGGATTACCTGGAAACTTGCCGTGCCTCAAGTTTACCAGGAGAAGGCATTAAGTGCCTCAGTACAAGGCAAGAAATGCCACAGACATCGTTCTCTCTGCACACCTGCAAGACATCCTGCCTGCACCTTTGCAAACTTCCATGTCAAGTCTGGAGCCCAAGAGGAACTAGAATCAGGTCAGAGAGCTTCTATCTCTTTCCCAGCACCCTGTTAGAGCCTTGGAAACCTCAACAGCTATTAAGACACCTACAGAACTGCCTTCAAGTGTTTGGGTACTGTCTGGAAACTATAATTCTGTCCTGGGAATTCAGAGATAATATTTTGTGAGTAAATATTCAAAAACCTCTCAAGTCCCTATAGTGGACAACCAGTATATCGACCGCAAGATTCTCTTTCCAATTTCTAATAGTTGAATTAATGTTTGTTATATTGTTGCTATTCATTTCTTAATTGTTCTAACTTCCCTGTTTTTCCCTCTTTGTAATACTTTTCATGACTGTGCAAAGAACCTATTATTAAAAATTACAGTCTGTGGTGAGATTCCTGAATATCAAAATTCATAAATTATATTAATTTTTGAATAAATCCTATGCTTACTGTTACACAGGTGTTGAAGAATATAAAAACATAAATATTAGTTTTAGTAATCCTGATGTGGACTTTCAGACAATAGATATTTTCACATACTGATAAAAATCAGAAATTTTCACATACTGAAAAACATTTCAAGAGTTTGCCATTGAAAAACAAACAAACAAACAAACATACAAACAAATAAACAAAAACCCAAAACCTGAAACTGCATACTCGGTAGAAATCCAGTGAGGATTACTTAAGCATCCTATATATTTCCCTTCACAATCTATATTGCATGCATGCAAAATTTTCCCTACTCATATTTGCCATAATTCATATGTAAATTAGAAAGTTCAATGAAAACCACTCAACTTTAGTTAAAATAACATTAAATGTCAACTTCCCCATTTGCTGTCATCTGCAAATTCATTGAACTTACTATTTAGTCTGTTGTGTACGTTATTAACAAAACTACAGTTGACTCGGTCCAGAATACGCACAAGGTGTTTTTCAGCAAAGTTCTTGCAATTAACCTCACCTGTATTTCCCCAATCCCAACTGTCCCACGAACTCTTCAAAGACAGAGTTTCCTTTCTTATTTGTCCTATATTTCTTCTCATCTACATGAAATCATCTTTGCCTATTCCCAACCTTCCAACATCCTAAAAATAATTTTGAAAACAAAACAGAAAAAAAAAATAGTTATGCTATGGTATTACTAAAACAAAATTAACTTTTTTTTTATGCTTATAGTTTGGCATATTGAGTCTTAATCTCAATTAAAAAAACTATGACAGATGCAACACCAAGGAAAGTTTTGCTACACCATGCACTTTGTATGGCCCACGTATCAGCAGAGTGCTCTTGTGGCCACGAGAGCCAATGGTGTTCTGGGGTGTATTGAAAGTGATGTGACTAGTAGGTCAGGAAAGCTTCTCCTCTCCCTCTACTCTGCTCTGGTGATGCCACATCTAGAGTACTGTTTCCAGTTCTGTGACCTCCAGTTGAAGAAGGATATATAGACGCTCAAGAGAGTCCAGTGCAGAACCACAAAGATGATTAAGGGAATGGAACATCTCTCTTATAAGGAGAGACTGAGGGAGCTGGGACTCTTTAGCTTGGAGAAGAGCAGCCTGAGAGGTGACTTCATCAATACGTAAACTGTGAGTGCCAGGAGGATGGAAACAGGCTCTGCTCAATGATGCCTAATAATGAGACAAGGGGCAATGGGTGGAAGTTGAGGTATGGGAAGTTTCATGTAAACATGAGGAGATATTTTTTCAGTGTGAGGGTGACAGAACGCTGGAACACGCTGCCCATGGGAGTTGTGGAGTCTCCGCCTTGAGATACTCAAAACCTGCTTGGATGCGTTACTGTGTGATTGGGTATAGGTGATCCTGCTCTGGCAGCTGGGTTGGAATAGATGATCTTTCGAGGTCACTTCCAGCCCCTGACATTCTGTGATTCTGCAATCTACAGAATTTCAACCCTGCTACCATTCCTTTGGTAAAAAGGTTAATATATCATGTCTTTCATTTGCCCTTCTGTTCATGAAATAAGGCTTTGTTGATACTATATTTTATTATTTGATTGGGGTAGGATTTGCTTCCTTAATATAACAAAGACTTTCTGGTATGTTTTTTATATTAGTAAGAATAAAGAAAAAATACATGTATTACCCTCAAATAGAAGGTAAGTGATTTCCAGTTTTTTGATTTCTATGACCAGGTGACCCATTTGGTGGATGTGAGGAGGGCCATGGGTGAACTCTGTTTGGACTTCAGCAAGGCCTTTGACACTGTCTGTCATAGCAAACCCCTGGCAAAGCTGGCAGCCCATGGCTTGGACAGGGGCACTCTGTGCTCAATTAAGAACTGGCTGGATGGTTGGGCCCAGAGAGTGGTGGTGAATGGAGCCCCATTCAGTCACTAGTGGTGTGCCCCAGGGAGCAGTGCTGAGCCCAGTCCTGCTTAATATCTTTATTGATGATCTGGATGAGAGGATTGAGTCCATCATCAGTNTCTCTACAACTACCTGAAAGGAGGTTGTAGCCAGGTGGGGGTTGGTCTCCTCTCCCAGGCAAGCAGTGACAGAACAAGAGGACAAAGCCTCAAGGTGCATCAGGGCAGGTTTAGGTTGGATGTTAGGAAGAAGTTCTTCATGGAAAGAGTGATTGGCATTGGAATGGGCTGCCTGGTGAGGTGGTGGAGTCACCGTCACTGGAGATGTTTAAAAGAAGACAGGATGAGGTACTTAGTGCCATGATTTATTTAATTAGAAGATGTTAGGTGATAGGTTGGACTCGATGATCCTAAAGGTCTTTTCCAACCTGGTTAATATTGTGATTCCATGATGACCACACACATTCATAAACTAAACAAAGTCCAAGAGAGCCTATTTTCTCTTGCTTCTCTCTGTTGCTTAAAAAACAAACTATGTCATAAAAACATCACTTAGTCTAAAACTTTACTTAACCTTATGCCAGCACACAAAACTCTTTGAAGACTTGTTATAATACAAGTTAGCTTAGCTCTTGAAATATCTGCTGCTGAGTTCTCAGCTTTCTCAAATAAGTAATGTTTCCTAAAGGCATGTAGTACAGAGGGAGAAGAACTCTGGTGACAGAGGTGTAATTTACCATCACTATCTTTAGGGTGACCACTTTCAACAGGAATTTGCATCATTCTGGTACACATCTCTGATTCACGGCCACCTCTGTGAGGTAGGCAATATCTTATGGTTGAAAAAGTAAAGTGTTACAAGAGAGGTCTGGAAACATGAGGATGGATTGCCCTCTATCCATCAACAGTAGCTGACCATCAATCAGTGTCAGTGATTCTGTTTTCACTCTGTGTCCTGCCCTTATTATGGTTGCCTAACCACTCTTGAGTAAATCTAATTGGGGAGGAAAAAAAAATATCATAAAGTGTAGCTTTTTTCCAGAAAGATATTTAAACTAACATTTCTAATCATGGCCAACAGATTTATTTAGAAGGTTCATTCTGTGCATTTGTGTGTTGCTTGTACGTTTATGTTTTTCGAGTTTTATTGCAGTACTCTAGCACATATTGAAAGAAAAGCCTCATTTTTCAGATGGTTTGACTACTGACACAGGCTTTCCACCACTTTCTGCCCATAATAATGTAATTACACAAACACTGACCAGGACTAAACACTTCAAAATTTTGATCATTCATGTGTTTTCTCTTACTTTGTCACAGTTACTAATGTGTTTATTGTGAATGGATAAATGATTCATACTTCTTTGTACTTGTTATGAATATTCAAA
>WBNM01018879.1:1287-14254 GCA_013399055.1 Ramphastos sulfuratus | reverse complement strand
CACCCCCAGGGCCTGTTCCTCAACACCTGCTTTTATGTCACTCCCTGCTCCCTTTGTTGCTTTGCTGTCCCCCTCACATTTGTAGCATGGGAGATCCACCCTAGCAGGGCAGAAGTGCTGCCCAGCCCTGTTGGCACCAGGAAGGAACTCTGTGACAAGTTTGCAAGGGCTCTGCATCTTTGCTTGTGAAGGGGAGGCAAAGTCTCTCTGAATTTCTATCTGGAATGTGGCACTGACTCACTCTGGGGTGAAAAGAAAGCTGTCACTGCCAGCTTGGAGCCTGGCAGGAGTAGGCAGCTCTGGACAGAGAGCAAGCCAGGCTCATGCACACAGGCAGTGGGCTCAGGCTGCCCTTCAGTGCCAACAGGTGGGGGAGAGCAAGCTCAGACCCTGCCATGCTGACTGTTGTGTGGGATCTTGTGTAGATGGCACCTTCAGCTTTCACCACCAGTACCATTTCCAACACCTAAGTGTTGTGGAGTTGCTAAGCAGCTGAGCATTGCCTTTTGCTCTTCAGTGTGAGGGTGGTGGAACTCTGGAATAGGTTGCTGAGGGAGGTTGTGGATGCCTCCCGCCTGTTCAAGGCTAAATTGGAGCAACCAACTCTAGCTGAGTGATGTCCCTGCCCATGGTGGGGAGGTTGGAGTAGATGATCTCGAAGGCCCCTTCCAACCTGAGCCATTCTGTGATTCTCTGAGGTGAAAAATGCAAAATGTTACTCTCCATCCTTCCTGCTCGGGAAGGTTTCAGATCTGTATTCCACTAAGGAAAGGACTTAGAAGTGAGAAATACTTCACATTTTCTCCTCTACCAAGTGACACCTTGGAGAACATGCCTGGCTTTGTCACACCTACATAACTAAGGGCACCAAAGTCTCCAAGAGACCTGGAGACCCCTAGCACAGCTGCAGATTGGCCAGCCCTAGTCTTGCTATGTTGAAAGCCTGCTCATTTCTTTACCCCATGCTCCCCATCAGGCCAACCTTGGGTTTCTTATTTTTTTCCTTGCTGTTATTTCCCCTAGGTAGGATGAGGAGGAATGGGTTTAAACTGGCAGAGGGGAGATTGAAAGTGGATGTTAGGAAGTTGTTTAGAGTGAGGGTGGTGAGACACTGGCACAGGTTGCTCAGGGAGGTTGTGGAGCACAGAAGCACCCAATGTGATCAAAGATCACGTTGGGTGCTTCTGTGCTCCACAACCTCCCTGGAGGTCTTCTGTGCTCCATAACCTCCCTGGAGGTGTTCAGGACCAGCTTGGATGAGGCTTTGAGTGACCTGTTCTAGTGGGAGGGGTTGGAACTGGATGATCTCTGAGCTCCCTTCCAACTTAAACCACTCTATGACATTCTATGACAACTACCATGAGGTGTGGACAGCTTCATGCCATGGTGCCTCACAACTGCCTTGCTTGATGGTCTGGGGAGGGGTGTGAAAAAAGCAAATTCCTGCCTAACTTGCAGTAGGGCTGGAAAGATGAGAAGTGAGGGAACTGCTGGATGTGGGTGAAGTGTCTCTGTGCCTGTCCTGGTGTGTTCTGCTTGCAGGGACAGTCAGTGTGATGCTGAATGTGCTGGGCTGTGATATCTCTGTGGCTTCTCTTAAAAAAAAAAAAAAAAAACAAACCTCTGCAGCTGGAATTTGTGGCACAGTTTCCTTATCTCCTGAAAGAAAGATGTAACAGCATCTTCTTGTGTTTTAGCTGGACAATTGTCCTCTATGCTTCCCCATTTCTACACTGAGGGAAAAACAAATGTTGAGCATTGGGTTTGTTTCTTCCTCCCTTCCCCCAGAACCCCTCCTCCTCCTTTCCTTCCCTCCTATTTGAAGCATTAAGAGCCCTTCACACAAAGCAGCTGGAGAGCAGGAGAATTAATTGGGCAAATTAAGCTGTGTTGTGTGTCTTCTGGCAGATCCTCCAAAAAGCTAATTGCCCCAATTCTCCACCCTGCCAAGACCTCCACCCACTCCCTGTTTCCCTCCTCCCCTTTTTCCTCACCCTCTACCTGTCTTTTCTTCTGCTTGAGTTGCTGTTTCCATAGTGTTGCCATTGATTCCATTTCACCAATGAGAGGGAAGTGGCAGGTGAAGAGCTCTCACAAGTCTTCAAGGTCTTGCAATGCCAGGACAAGGGGCAATGGGTTTGAAGTGGCAGAGGGGAGATTGAAAGTGGATGTTAGGAGGAAGTTGTTTGCAGTGAGGGTGGTAAGACACTGGCACAGGTTGAGGGTGGTGAGACACTGGCACAGGTTTGCCCAGGGAGGTTGTGGAGCACAGAAGCACCCAACGTGATCTTTGATCACGTTGGGTGCTTCTGTGCTCCACAACCTCCCTAGAGGTGTTCAGGACGAGGTTGGATGAGGCCTTGAGTGACCTGTACTAGTGGGAGGTGTCCCTGCCTATGGCAGGGGGTTGGAACTGGATGATCTTTGAGGTCCTTTCCAACCTATTCTATGATTCTCTAAGTCTGGTGACATCTTCTCTGCCACGCAGGCTCAAAAGAGCAGTTTGGTTTGGGGAAAACAAAACTCCCTGCTGTGGTGCTTGACCTCCATGCTCCCTTCAGCTACTGCTTGGGATAGGTTGGTGCTGCACTGGGATAGGTGGCTCAGATTTCTTTGTTTGCTGTGCAACCTCAGTATTGACCCCAAGGCTGACCTCTGCTTTCACCCCAAACCCTCGCACGCTTGCTGAGAGCCGATCCAGCTTGCAGTCTGATGGGGCAAGGGGTAACAATTTAAACAGAAAGATTTAGGGTGGCTGCACTGGGAGGGCAGTGAGGCACTAGAACAGGCTGCCCAGGGTGTTGTGGATGCCCCATCCCTGGAAGTGTCCAAGGCCAGGTTGGATGTGGCTCCTGAGCGTGTGGAAGTGAACTGCTCACGCTTTAGCAGGAGCACTGCTGCTTGACTGAGGGAGACCTGGATGTGCAAAACCCTCCTCTCTCCCCTTAACTAGATTGTTGGATCAGTTTTCCCACTGCAGCCCAGTTGGCCAGTGGCCTTCTCCTGCCTTCCCACTGGCAGGATGATGATCTCAGCTCTCCTTTGCCATGTGGACAGCTGTGAGATCACAGAAGGGTCAGGAAAGGCAGGGAGCAGCCCCAAACCCCAGCGTGATCAGCAAAAGGACTGGAGGAAGAGAGGTCAGGAACCATTTTGGTGAGAGCATGGAGAAATTCTGCCTTGCTGAAGACATCCCCAGGAAAATTAAGATGCAAATATCTTCATCATCCTTCTTAATCAAGATGTTTGTATGGAAAGAACTTACTGCCTTTCTTTTTCCCTCTTGATTTCAGCATGGCCAGAGCTGCCACAGGCTTTCCTCCCCTGCTTCCTCCTGATTTCAGCATGGCCAAAGATTCCATAGCCTTTCCTCCCCTGCTTCCTCTTGATTTCAGCACTTCCAGAACTTCCATAGCCTTTCCTTTCCTGTGTCTCTACCTTTTCCTCCTGATTTCAGCACTTCCAGAGCTTCCACAGCCTTTCCTTTCCTGTGTCTCTCCCTTTTCCTCCTGATTTCAGCACTTCCAGAGCTTCCATAGCCTTTCCTGTGTCTTTCCCTTCCCTTCTTCTCCTGATTTCAGCAGAACCAGAGTTTCCACNCTGTGTCTCTCCCTTTTCCTCCTGATTTCAGCACTTCCAGAGCTTCCACAGCCTTTCCTTTCCTGTGTCTCTCCCTTTTCCTCCTGATTTCAGCAGAACCAGAGTTTCCACAGGCTTTCCTCTGCTGTTCCCCCCACCCTCTCTGCTAGCCCTGCCTCTCAGCCTCATGGAGCTCCTTCTCCAGGCCAGCTGGATGGAGAAATCCCCTATTTGCAAGCAGCTGTCTTTAATCCACAGGCTGTTTAGGGCTGGGCTGTCAAAGAGAGCATGTTCAATGTACAATCAAGGGGCAATGATGCACAAAATTGCACACACAGGCAGAAATAGGAATCTTTTCATGGTGTGTGTTGAGCTTTGAACGCTTAAGCGATTCCACCTCTCTCTTCCCCATCCAATTATGCAGGCAACACACGATAAGATTGCTAAAGGAATTAGTGAGGGAAATCTTTAGGCTGGCCAATCAATACTGCTCTGCTTAGCACAAGGCATCTCACTCCTCTCAGGCCTCAGTAATGTTTGCTGCAAGCACAAGTTCACCTTCTGCCTATTTGGGCTGTGGTGGCCAAGAGGATGTCTGTCGAAGCTGTTTGTAGTTGCAGAGATTCCTCTTTGCATTCTATAATAACATCAATGCCAACCAAAAAATGCAATGCAGCCCTGCCAAAACCCACGTTTCAGGGTTTGCAAGAGGTTGCTGTGCAGCCCGGGTGGACCTCTGGTCTCTCAGTTCCAGGGCCTCAAAGAAATGGGCAGCAACTTTAGAAAGCCGAGGCGCTGGGTGGTGATTCTTGTGAGCACCCCTGAGGCAAGACTCCAGATTTTATGGGCTGCTAGACTGATCCAATATAGCAAATCCTGTGTTCCACTGTGGATTCTGAGACCAAATTATCAATTAATGTGAAGCATTAAAAAAAAAAAAAAAAAATTCCAAATCCTTTTTGGTTCCCTGCAGTCATTAGTGACAAGATACAATATCTATAGCTCAAGTGCTTTGCCAGCATCCCCTGGCAGCAAGACAAAAACTCCACTCCTGCTTTCTTTTTTTGCCACCCTCCCCTCCAGTACTTAGAAGGAAACCACATCAGATCAGTGGGGTTTACAGTCAGAGTCAGCTGCCTCTTCATATTTACCTAGGTGGAGGAATAAATGAGGTTTGGGGTACACTCTGGGTTAGTTTTTTTTGTCATTGGAATAACTGCA
The DNA here is from genome assembly GCA_013399055.1 of Ramphastos sulfuratus. Lineage (NCBI taxonomy): Eukaryota > Metazoa > Chordata > Aves > Piciformes > Ramphastidae > Ramphastos > Ramphastos sulfuratus. Next base: position 9,454 of record WBNM01018879.1, on the reverse strand, counting down.
TTGTGGTAGATCTGCCAGAGGAAGATGTTTCTCTCTCAGCTCAGTCTTTGAGGCACAGTTTGCTTTGTTCTTCACTGTATTATTTGGATGATTTTTTTATTCTGCTGCTGGATGACTTCATTTGCTCTGCTTCTTTCCAATGTCCATACCTCTGCCATAGCTGGCTGGAGGATACAGCTTTATGGGATAGATCTCTCTTTCCCTTTTTTTTTTTTCCCCCCCTCCCCCCCCCCACACTTTTCCCTCTCTCTTTTTTTTTTTTTCCTTTCCCCTCCCCCCCCTTTTTTTTTTAATCCCCTAACTGTAACAAAGCAAAGGCATCTGAATCAATTCACCATCATGAAACAATTTTCTAAGCCTTTCTGCTCCCCCACTTAGTACCTCAGCATTTTGGGGAGGGAGGTGAGTCAGTCATTCATGGGGCAATTGCCCAAGCTGAAGGAGCTGTCAGCTACATGTAGCAGCTCAGTTTCCACCTGTGGGGTGGGGTGGGAAGGTGCCCAAGGTGAGGGCTGGATGGGCACAGCCTGAAGCCCTGCTTTTGGTATTTCCCAGGCAGCTGTCAAGCCTAAGCTCTTAAGCAGCATGGCCAGAAGTCTCCCCCCAAGCCACTGTGCTCACCAACTCCCCTTTTGTCTTGGGGTTTTCTTTCCTTTTCTCCCTGCTGGGAACACAAACCCACTAGTAGAAAGTCAGTGGACCTTAGGCTTGTCAATCACTTTTGATCTGCACTCTGAGATCCCTTCCCCTTCTTCCCTCTCCTGCTCCCCAAACCTTTCCTACTTTGCTGCCTGGGAAAACGTAGTGCCCTGTTCTCTGCTCCATCATTTTGCTTGCCTTGACCCCTTCCTAAGGTTCAGTTTTGCAAGCCCTGGCAGGTTTGCAGGTGATTGGAAGCTGTGGGACACATTTTTTTCCCTCCTTGCCAAACCTGCAGCAGCACTGATGGGACAAAGACTCTTTGGGAAGCACAGAGTGATATATCAGCTGCTTCACTGGGACATTTGGCCAAGGAAGCCTGTAACTCTGGCTAACCCAAGCTTGCTTGAATGAAGACATCAGGCCTGGGTCTTCTTCTGCTGGCAGAGGCAGATAAGTCCCTGCACTGTGCCCAGGGAGGCTGGTAATGGGCAAGGGGCAGGGTGCTTGGCTTCCAGGTGCAGAGGAACTACTTAGGCCTCCCAAAACTTCTCTCTGGGTCCCCCAAGGGACTAGCTCACAGTTCAGGAAGTTTCAAGAGGCCAAAGCCCAGCTTGACTCTTGCCCAGCTCACCCTCCCTCTGCAGTGGTGTAGGTGCTGCTGTGGGGTGTGCAAGGTGATGGTGACCAGCGCCAGAGGGTGTCAGCCGCCCCGTGCGGGGGTCGTGCAGCAGTTGGGGTGTTGCAGGCAGTGAAAGCCCTACGGCTCAGACACACCCTTTCCCTTCTTGTCCCCTTGCTTCATCTTCCCCATCCCTCCCTCCCTCTCTCACCCTTCCCTTCTCTTTTGTTTGTCTCCTCCCCTTGTTCCCCCGCATTGACTGTCAGGAAGGGCCGTGTCGGAAGGGGCAGCTCAGCGCAGCGTGGCAGCGGCAGAGACTAGCACCACCGGCAGCTGCAACAGTGAGTGCTTCTCGACCCCTGGGGCAGCTGGAAGTGGGGGACTGGTGCCACTCGAGCATGAAATGACACCTGGGATTGTGTGGCTTTGCTCGGGTCCAGTGTGTTTGCAGCCAAGGGGCTCTCCTGTGTGCTGAGAACTGCTCGTGTTCCTCCTACAGCAGCTCCCTCAGCCCTGGTTGTGTGGTGAGATAATATGGAATTAACGCAGGAGTACCCAGCGCAGTCCTCCTCTGTGGGTGTTCAGGCTGTGTCTGGATTGGTGGGCAGCATGGACCATCCCCTGGCTCTGATGGCAGGGAGCTCAGCATGGTTTGCATCCCTGCAGCTAAACCACTCCATGCTCCCAGCAGGTGTTATTTGTGCAGCTCACCAGGCCTGCCCCGGCTCGTATTGTCCTCTCCAGTGGTTGTATGGATGCCACCAAATTGCCGTGGACTAAACCCAGCCCATTTGTACAGCTGGGTTTAGCCCTGTACAGCCCTGATGCCTTTTGTCTCCTAGTCTGGACATAGCCTTAGTGTCTGACCAGTTGGGTGCTTGCAATGTACTTGAGTGGATGTCAACCATCACTGCCCTGCTGCAGCTCCCATCCCTTGCCCAGAGGAGTGACAGTGAGGGCTTGGTGTGACTTTGCTGCTCTGACAGTGCAGGGAAGTTTGTGTTTGATGGGAGCTGTGCCAGGCAGCTGAGGGCTGGAAACACCTCTGTTCTGGAGGTGAGAGCTGCCAGCCCCTTGTGCTCACTGCATACTGGAGCCTCTGTGTAGGGATGCTTAGCCTGGTGTGTTCCCAGCTGCCACAGCATCCCTGAAGCTACCCCCAGCAAGCTGCAAGGCTGCTAGAGGTGAGCTGCCAAAGCTGTCAGAGGGGCAAATATTTTGCTGCTTGTGCTGTATGGGTTGGTTGCTGGGACCCAAGTGCAGTGTTGGCACAGAAAGCTGTGGGACTTTTGGTGGAGTCTGTTTTGGGAGTGGGTTGAGCTAACCCCCCCAAAGACACTGTTCAGAGCAGTTGTGACCCCTCATAAACCAAGGCAGGAAAGTGATGGCTTGCACACTTCATTTCTCAACAGCTTCCCTGTGCCAGCAAGCCCAGAGAGATGGGCAGAAATATTTGTGGAGTAGCTGTGCCTGGGACAAATTACTGGGATCTGATTACCCAAACCTCCCTGTGACTTTGAAAGGGAGCTGCATGCTCCTGGAGCTGCTCCTGCCCAACCTCCTCCCAGTGTGGCCTCCACTCCTCCTTTCTCAGCAGTGAAGGAGGTAAAGTGAATGCCTGCACTGGTATTAAGCAGCTGAGTGGATCTCTTGCTAGAGGGCAGGGATCCATCCAGAGGGACCTGCACAGGCTGCAGAGCTGTGCCCAGGCCAACCTCATGACATTCAACAAGGCCAAGTGTAAGGTCCTGCACCTGGGTAGGCACAATGCCAAGCACAGCTCCAGGCTGGGTGGGGAATGGCTGAGAGCAGCCCTGAGGAACAGGCCCTGGGGGTCTGGGGTGATGAAAAGCTCAAGATGAGGCTGCAGTGTGAGTGCAGCCCAGACAGCAACTGTGTGCTGGGCTGCAGCAAGAGCAGTGTGGGCAGCAGGGCAAGGGAGGGGATTGTGCCCCTTTGCTCTGCTCTCCTCAGACCCCAGCTGCAGTCCTGGGTGCAGTTCTGGAGCCCCCAGCACAGGAAGGACATGGAAGTGTTGGAGCCAGTCCAGAGGAGGCCACCAAGATGCTGAGAGGGCTGCAGCAGCTCTGCTGTGAGGACAGGCTGAGAGAGTTGGGGCTCTGCAGCCTGGAGAAGAGAAGGCTTCCAGGAGACCTTGGAGTGGCCTTCCAGGATCTGAAGGGGGCTCCAGGAAGGCTGGGGAGGGACTATTGACAAGGTCTTGGAATGCCAGGACAAGGGGCAATGGGTTTGAAGTGGCAGAGGGGAGATTGAAAGTGGATGTTAGGAGGAAGTTGTTTGCAGTGAGGGTGGTGAGACACTGGCACAGGTTGCCCAGGGAGGTTGTGGCTGCTCCCTCCCTGGAGGTGTTCAAGGCCAGGTTGAATGAGGCCTTGAGTGACCTGTGCTAGTGGGAGGTCTTCCTGCCTATGGCAGGGGGTTGGAACTGGATGATCTTTGAGGTCCCTTCCAGCTTTACCATTCTGTGGTTCTATCTTACCAAGCTCTCCTGGGACCCAGGAGGGAGCAGGGCTGTGGTAATTCCTGACTGCTGCCAGAATCACAGGGGAATGTGAGCTTAGATGGTGCTGATTTTACAAGGGATATGTTAGTAGCTAAGAGAATGTGCTATCAGAAGGTGATTTTGTTACTTTCATGCCTTTTGGAGCCAAAATTGAATTGTGGGGTGTGGATGGGAATTTAGTTCTAGGCACTGATGTAATTTCGGATCCTCAGCCCTGAAGGCAGCTTTTAAAAAATGATCTTCCCCTGTGCCCTGACACTATTTCTTTGCCTTTCAATCATGTCCTCCTGACAGAACAAATACTAGGCTTGACCTTTGCAATGTGACATAATAATATGTGACTTCTTTATAACTGTTTTCATCCAAAATGCTTGGCACACTTAGAGTCTGCTCCTGCAACCACTTGCCACTGAGCTTAGCACTTACTGCTCCAAGCAATCCCTGGGGGAGCCAGAGGAGCACTCACAAGGCACAGAAGTGCTCTACCTGGTGTAACTTGCAGGATCAGGCCCTGGGGACGTGTAGCACATGCCTGTGAATAGCTGCAGTTTGAAGACAGAAAGCTTTGCCCTCTCCTTGATGGTCTTTATTCCCTATCAGTGTGCTGTGCCCAGCACTAATCTGACAGCCTCCCTTTGGCTACAAAGCCATGGCAGGTAGTGCTGGTATCATATTTATAGCCATCATCTACAACCCTGCTGCTGCTGCTCCTTATTTCCACACCCCCTCCCCTCAAGCCCTGAAAGCATGCTAATTAATAAACTCCCTTAGCTTCCCCTGCACCACTTGATCCTGCAGAAATCACAGCATTTTATCTCATTAGCAAGTTGGAATTAAAGAATTAAAACTCCTTGGGGGAAGAAGGAACACAGCTGCTTCCCTGGGCAGCCCTTCTGAAATAACCTTGCACTAGCCCTCAGAAAGCCCAAGCTCAGCCCCACCTTAGGTTGACAGAGGATGGGAATCTCAGCCCAGTGAGTTCTTCAGCTAACAAAAAATTCCTTTCTGCCCTCTGTCAAAGGGAGAGCTCAGTTAGATGCATGGAGAAGAGTCCAGCAGGGACTGGGGACAGGGCTGCAGGTCTTTTCCATGCCACCAATGTCCTCTACCACTATAGAAAGTTGGGTTAAGTCTTTCCATGCCTCAGTTTCACATTGTTGAAAGGTGCTCCCTGCTCATCTTCACCAAGGAGATTCACATGAAATAAAAGCTTGCAAAGGACACAGTCATTTTGGTGTTGAGAGACAGGTAAGTACCTGAACAATACAGAGGCATCCTGTGAGCTGAGACATTTGTGCTGCTGGTTCAAAGAGACTGAATTTTGGGAGACCTCAGTAGCTGCAAAATTTGAAGAGAGAACAAAGCAGGACTCATGCCCACCTCTGCTTGGTATTTGTAGGATGGGCAGAACCAGGAGAGGAACCTCCTTCACCTTCTTGGTGATGGCAAGAGATTAAATCCAGGCATAGAGACCCATCAGGAGGTATCTACACACTGGACTGCTGTTTGGCAGCAGCAGAGCACTGCATCCCCCACCCCTGAGCCCTTAAAAATTAGATTCATTAGGAGTACAGAGGGCTGGAAGGGATTCCCTGGATCATCAAATCCAATCCCTTGTTGCATCAATCACACCAGATTTATCCTTTTCATAATCAAGCACCACTATTAAATGTGGTCCTAAGGGAAGACAGTCCCAGAATCTCATTGCTTTAACTCAGAGATGCTGCTAATTTCCACTCTCTGCTTAGTCATGGCCTGCTGGTTAAGCAGCAGCTACCTGGCACAGAAACAAGAAGTTTAACAAGTTGGCTTAAAATAACCACCCAGAAATCCTATCCCCCAAAGCATGCTGAGGTTGCAAAAGGAAGAGTGCAAGGCCAGGTGATGATAATGGGGAGGCCCAAGCTCACTCTGGCCTCTGCCTTGTAGCACAGACTGTACATAATCACCTGTTGTCATAGAGTCATAGATCAGACAGGGTTGGAAGGGACCACAAGGATCATTCAGCTCCAACCCCCCTACCATGCCCAGGGACACCTCACACCAGATCAGGCTGCCCACAGCCTCATCCAGCCTGGCCTTAAACACCTCCAGGGATGAGGCTTCCACCACCTCCCTGGGCAACCCCTGCCAGGCTCTCACCACCCTCATGCTGAACAACTTCTTGCTAACATCCAGGCTGACTCTCCCCATTTCTACCTTGCTTCCATTCTCCCCCAGTCCTATCACTTCCTGACAGCCTAAGAAGTCCCTCCCCAGCTTTCTTGTAGCCCCCTTCAGATCCTGCAAGGCCACAATAAGGTCACCTGGGAGCCTTCTCCTCTCCAGCCTGCACAGCCCCAACTGCCTCAGTCTCTCCTCACATCAGAGCAGCTTCAGTCCTCTGCTCATCCTCGTGGCCCTGCTCTGGACACCTTCCAGCCCCTTCATCCCCCTCTTGTAGTTTTGTCTCCAGCACTGGATGCAGTACTCCAGATGGGGTCTCACCAGTGTGGAGTAGATCTTGCGTGCAAGGCAAAAGGGATCACTGAACAAAGAATCTTCTTTGCTGTTCTTCTCCATGATACTCATGGTGTAACCTTCTGCCTCTTTTTCCAGGTCTAACTAACACTGAGAGCAAGATTTGACTCTCTTTCCCTTTCTTGGCAGGCTTCTCTGTGCCATGTTTAGCTTGTCTGTACAAGCCAGTACCTGCCCAGCACCTTTCAGGAGGTCAGGGAGTTGCATCTCCCCAGCTTGCAGGACTTGCTGATCTCTGGAGGTCCCTTCCAACCTCTAACATTCTGTGATTCTGTTAGGGAACAAAGCTCAAAGCTATCAGCCCAAAACCAGAGAGACTTCACCCAAGTAACCAGCAACAGGGTGAGAGGAAAAGGGTTTGAGCTGCGCCAGGGGAGGTATAAAGGAAGAAAAAACTTCTTTAGTGAGAGAGTGCTGAGGGGTTGGAACAGGCTGCCTGGGGAGGTGGTGGAGTCCCCATCCCAGGAGGTGTTCAAGAAGCTCTGGACAGCCTGATCTAGTGTGAGGTGTCCCTGCCCATGGCAGGGGAGCTGGAACTGGCTGATCCTTGTGGCCCCTTCCAACCCTGGCTGACTCTATGATTCTATGGTGTAGATGTGGTGCTTCAGGGCACAGTTGAGTGGTCATGGTGGTTGGGTTGTGATTGGACTCCATGATCTCAAATGTCTTTTCCAGCCTTAGTGCTTGTGTGAACTGCAAGGGCAGCCTCCCTGCTCCAAAATCCCTCTGCTTTACCCAGGGCAGCCTTATTCACCCCAAACCATACGAGGAAAAGGGCTGATGGAGCAACCTGTCTTGTGGCACATGGGGTGTGCTGTATGCCACAGAGATGCTGGGATGCCCTGGACACTTGGCTTCCTTGCTTTGCAACCTTGTCTGGTTACTTAATGAGAGTGCAGGAGGAGCAGGTGGGGGGCAGAAAGAGGTGAGTGTGGGCTGGGGTGCTAAAGCTCTGTGTTACCCGTGGGGTGTGAGCCAGCCCGCAGAGGGCAGTGGCACAGGCAGTGGCACACAGCCTTAGCTCAGGGCACTGCCATGCAGTGAGACCAGAGCGACTCAGGAGAAAGCTTCACCTGCCAAAAAATGGGTTTGCAACTAGGGCACTGCAATCCCATCTTGGCTGCTTTAACCTGGCAGGGATTCAACTGAAACAGGCACAGAGGGGAGGTGTCAGAGCTGAGCTCAGAACCAGCGTGGGGGATTTGGACTATTTCAGTGCTCTTTGCAAAATAAATGCAGCAGAAACCCCTCCTTTTTTTTTTTCCTTCCCTTTTTTTCTCTTTTCCCTTTTTTCTTTCTTCTTTTTTCCCTTTTGTTTTCCTTTTTTCATTTTTCCCTTTCATTTTCATTTTTCTTTATTTTGAAATTTTCTTTCTTTTTCTTTTTTCCTTTCTTTTTCCTTTATTTTTTCCTTTTTTCTTTCTTCTTTTTCCCTTTGTTTTTCCTTTTTCCTTTTTTCTTTCTTCCATTTCTTTTTCAGTTTTTCTTTAGTTTTCTTTCCTTTTTTCTTTCCTTTTCTTTTTTTCCTTTCCTTTTCCTTTCCCCCCCTTTTTGCCCCCTTTCCCCCCAGTTATTCATTTTTCTCCCTTTTTTCCTTCATTTTTCATTTTTCCTCTTCTCCTCCATTCTCCCCCTTGTTTCTGTTTTTTCCTTTTTACCTTTTTCCTTTTATTTCCTCCCTCCCTTTTTCCCTTTTATTTCCTTTCCCTCTTTTCTTCCTTTTATTTCCTTTCTCCCCTTTTTCCTTTTTTCCCTTCCCCCCCTTTTCCCCCTTGATTTCCTTCCCCCTTTTCCCCCTTGATTTCCTTCCCCCTTTTTGCCTTTAATTTCCTTCCCCCCTTTTTGCCTTTAATTTCCTTCCC